>OX063272.1:8635337-8745337 GCA_944039245.1 Nebria salina
TAATACCTATCTTTAGGTACATTAGAAAAGTACGTTTTACAAAATAATTTTCAGTTATGTATCATGTAATAAATCATTTAGATTACGTTTTTAATGTTATTTGAGACAACTGTAGTTTGACATGACCAATGCTTTTAAAACGAAACATCATATGTAAATAAACGAGAACGTGACAACATAAAAAATCCCATAAATATGTTGTTACAAATCCAAACTGACCTTAATCAACATTCTAACGATGAAACATAATTATGAAAATTCAATAGCGTTTTACCAAAATCGGCAAAATTGTGGTATGGAGAACAAATATGAGGCATGAAAAGTGGAGGTATAGATTATAGAGTCTGGCTTATCTTTCTTCATGACAGCAATTTCATTGGACCTTTGTTTGAACAGATAACTTGTGGTGGTGAACTTCTCCTATTTTTTATATTATTATAATCTAGTGTACTAGTTAATAATGTCAAAAACACGCGAATAAACCGAAGCGGAGAGAGGCCAAATTGTGCTTTCGAAGAAGCAAGGAATTTCATTGGAATAGCCAAGCAAGTGAATTTTTCTCGTTGTGCTGTACGAAATACTCTACGTCGAATTGAAGAGACTGGAAGCTTAAAAAATAAATCAAGAACGGGTAGAAAAAAGATAACAACCGTAAGACAAGACAGACTTTTGGAACGTATGTCTCATCAAACCCGCAGGCTGACATCTAAAAAATTGTGGTATGGAGAACAAATATGAAACTGAATTCAGTTTCTGGATGTAATATTATTATATTTATAGAAGTTGTGGTTGGAGTTTCGTGAAATATTTTATTAATAAATATATAATTTAAAAATTTCACACTTACAACCACAAACTACCTCTATCGCATCAAAAGTAAAACCTCAATCCCCTTAATCACCAAGATTCGCAGCACCTCCCATCCCCAAAATACGAGACTTCTCTCTTCTACCCTTACTAAAACAAACATCGCAGAGATTTTAAAGCGTAACTCTATGTTAAATATTAGAAACTTGAAAAAAGCTCTCAGCAAAGCGTCCAACAAGGCTGAAAGCATTTCAAAATTCTTATCATTCACCAAAAATGTGCACACATATCACATTTAGAGACTAACGCACACTGAACATCGGCGCTTGTAACGCTAATGGGATTATGGGTAAGGAAGAGGAGCTTACACACTCACTCAATACATCCAACATACACATTATGTTACTCAACGAAACAAAACCCACACCTACACACAAATTAAAAGCACACACATAAACAACCTACAGTGCTATTAGACCTCTGGAAAGATTGATCCCAGTTGGAAGCGTTCTTGTATTAGTAAATAAAAACATCCAGCCCACAATAACACAAACGCCAAATACTACACTAGAAACATTTAGCATAAGATATGCAGTCAATACTATAATTGCAACTGCATACAACAAACCTCAAAACATCATCAAAGAAGCAGATATCACTACGTTCTTACACAAGGACTAAACCCTTATTGTAGGTGACCTGAATGCGAAACACTCGAATTGGAACTGCAACAGGAACAACTCAAATATTCAGGTACACAAACGCACTCGCCGCCATCATAATATACCTGAACAACCACGCACTAACCAAAACACGGATTCATGCCCACAACCATGATCATCATCAATAACAAAAATGTCCCTGATCTTACCCTACCCGAATTATAACCCGACCTTAACTCGGGCCACAATCTCATCATCTTCCACATTCATTTTCAACATACACGCACACAAGGCGCGCTTCCGAGAAGCACTCGACACAAAAATACCAATACACAATGAAATATATACAGCGAGACACAAGATGCACAAGTAAAAAATTTCAAACAAGCCATGCACGTAGCAAAACACAATCACACACGCAACATAAAAGTAACACCACACTAATTTAATATTCCACAACACACATAACACCTTAACACACAACGCAGCCACACAAGAATTCAATAGCAGAGGACTCGCTTCCCTCAGCACAGACAGCTCTGCAACGCTTTGAATACACTAATCAGAACACAAATTAGAACAAACCAATACTATGGATGGATTAACTGCCTTATAGAGAATTCCTTCTAGCAACTAACAGAATCACTATAAAAACCACGCACAACCATACCGCCACTCGCACATAACCACGATCCAGCTGTCATGGATATAGCCGAGTTAATTGCACACACATTTGAAAAAGTACACATAAAACACATCCTGAAAACGGCCACACAAAACGAAATCATAGAACATGCACAACAATATTTAAACACTCCACACCACACAAATAAATGAACACTGGTCAGTCTCCTCGCCACTTCATCTGAACTCACCAGAATCATCTGGAACTTACTTAATCACAAAGCTCCCGGCCCCGACCAAATTGAGAACCTAATCCTGAAAAACCTCTCCGAAAAATACAAACTCACACCTGTCTTACGTCTTGGATTTCACACCTAACATAGCACGGTACAGCAGGTATAGAGGATTTCAACTGATGCCGCGACCCAGTTCAACCAAAATAAAGTTTCGGTCAGGGCCCTACTGGACACAACGAAAGCCTTCGATACGGTCTGGACAGTGGGACTCGTAGCTAAACTTATTTCTTATCAATTCCTTTCCACAATAGTCAAGCATATTCACTCCTACCTAAACACAGTTCATTTCGAACCATATTTAATAATACCACATCAAACCCGAAACCCATTATAGCAGGAATTCTTATAGGCAGCGTCCTTGGATCTATACTTAATATTTAATTTAAACCTGTTGTTTATTCCGAGGCGGAAATCGGCGTCAAACGCAGAAGTCACCGTACACCAATTTGGGCTAACAAAAAATGTTTCATAAGTCTGCATCATTTTTTCTTTGGAAGTACACAAAACTATAAAATTGTTTTGCAAGTTTACAAATTCTGATCACTTTTCATGTATTGGCAATAAAATCGTCCTTCCTTTGTTAATTGAAACTGAAATTATAAATCAATCTTCAAATTGATAAATAATTTAACAGATAATACATCTAAGAAGTTACAATTAAAATTTTAAGTAAATCCGATAAAAATTCAGTGAGCTACGCTGCACGCCAATTTGAAGAACAGAATTTCGAGAAAAACGCGTTTTAAGATGAACGCGTAACGCGGAGTCGCACGTGGATCTACTTGCTGCGTGTTAATCGTCAATGTTACGGTAACTTGGGCGTCTGATGGCTTTATATTTGATTTATTGATGTCAAGTATATATATTTCGAAGACATACAACTTATTGGTACCGGTAAAAACTACGAAGAGATTGGTCATATACTTCAAATGCTGCGCGCAGGCGAGCCTTCTCTTCAAACGTTTCATAGTGTCTCGGAAAATAAGCTTTAAAACTGTTCTTCATAGCTTGTCTTCCACAATAAATTTTGAATATAATTTCTAAATAGTTTATGCATGATTTATGCCAATAAAAAAAATGGAAAAATATTTTGCTTGGTGGTACAACCCGTTAAGCTAAAACAAATCCGGCAACACAACAAAACATCTGGGATCAAACAGAAGCTCCCCTAACAGGCAATTCACGGAGAGACTTCAGGACCTGAACACATAATACAGACACGAACAATCACAACGCACACATACAACAATATTATACAATAATAAAGTCGAAATCTACTCAGAACATACATCATCACATAAAATTGTATAGCTATTACCAAAATATGTGTTAATTTTAAATTAGTTAAGGGGTGTCTATAGTGTGAAAACCGGAAAATGAGATCTGACTTTAATAACGATACCAAATGAAGAAGAAAAAAGATGGAGACAAGATCTTTGGTACACTTATTAACTATATGTGATATTTAAGTATCATGTTATAAAAATTTAAAATAATAACAAATTACGGTCGGCATGGCCTATTGATAAAGTGCGCTCGGTCGAATTTCTTCATCTGCGGAACACTACAGTGATCACGACTCTAATCTGTAATATATAAGCAAACATTTTCTGTTAGTGGGCAATATTTTTGAAGGAAATATGTTGAGTTGTCAACAAAATATTGATGTTTACTATGTTTTTTTAGATTGTTCAAAAATTGATCCCACTTTCGTTCAGTTTTATCAACATAAAATATTTTTAGAGCAACTATAAATACAATTTTGTGTAAAACTAACCATATTAGCATCAATAATATTAACAACTAACAAAAAATGTTTGTGTTTATTTTGCTGCTCAAAATTGTGATTTCGAAATATGCTTAGCGTGCTTTATAAGACAGCGGTCCCGACCGCAATTTTGCGTTTCTTTAAGCTTTTCTAGCACAATACTTAAATTTCATATTTAAATAACTATGTTTACCAAAAATAGTATCTTTATCTTTATTCCCATTTAATACATGTTCATAGTCTGTATCACTTCTGTTTGAATCGTTTAGTTCGCTATAAAATTCCGATTTAGGTGGAACACTTATCTCTGTAAATCTTGACCATGAATCCATGTAATCATAGCAATATGCTAGTTTCTTAGTAACATAGTCAACCTCATCTTTTTTAAAGTATTTAGTCAATGATGTTTTTTGTTCTTTTTTTAAATTCTTTGCAAGATTTTCCAAACCACTAGACATAAATTTAAATGAATCCACAAATCTAATTTGTAGGTATTATATTGTTCTATTTCTGTATTGGTAAGAGTTAACATTTCCTCAATTTCATCATAATTTCTTCTATTTTTTTGTCTAATTCTATCCATAAATACTTTTGCGGCATTAGGACCTCTATATACAACAGGCGGCTTATATTCTTTATGTATGTATTTTATATAATAACAAAAACCTGAAGGTTAATGTTTTTGGTATCTATTTGTGTATGATTTGTTATTTGATGGTGCACATGTTTGGATTTTTTTTGTTAGACATTCAAAGTCTGCATATATAACAAATGGAACTTTCATTGTATTTCTATAATTTTTAAACTGGATTTTCTCGGTTTTACTTGGAATAATTACTTTTACTGAATCTTTGGTTTGACAGTCAACTTTGTGAATGTTTAACTTATACTCTAAACTTAAAAATAATAAACATCGATCACAGAGATACTTTGAAATTTTATACTTAGATAATTGAGATCCCAGTAATCGTGACATACTTTTTATCCAGCAATAGTGACTAATCTTATCGTCCTTTATATACAACAAATTTATATGTTGATCTTTCTTGTCTTTTGTTACATATACTGGAAATATTATTTCTTGCTCATCAAAAGAATATACATTTACAGAGATATTACTCTGCCTTTCAAATTTCCTAATATCTTTCAGTGCCATAGGAAATCGAATACCATTAAACATTGTTTCAACTTGATCTATATATTTACTATAGTTTGTTAATCTACAAGTATTTATATCTACTGGATGTAAGAATGATAATAATGACCACATAAAACACTTGTCGTCGATATTTTCCACATTTACAACTGCTTTCTTGTCTTGAATCCATTTTGGTAGTGCCACATAAGCAGATCCACGTAATGGAACATAGTTATTAATTCGCAGCTCTATAGAATTTACACTATATAAAACCCAACCGGATCCCTTTCTTTCAAATTCTTCCACTTCAGCAAGTAATTTTTCTTCTGCTTCAGCATAGTATTCTTCTAGGTCTGTACTATCAAAAATGGCTACATTGCGTGTTTTAAAATTTTGTTCTTCAATAATTTCAGATTCAATGTCAAGCTGCTTATAATTACAAAATAATTTCAAGTTTACCTTAAGATTATTATCAACCAACTTTTCTTGTATTTTATTTAATAAAATATATTTAATAGAGGCAAAAAATATTGAAGGGTCTCTTATGTTAGTGTTATTATTTATATGATATGTGGCCAACCTATTTTGAAATGCAATTTCAACCTCTACAATTCTACAATTTTGTTTAATTTAATGTTTATTACTTCTAAAATGTTCTGCACGTTTTTCTGGATATGTACTACAACCTTCAAATTTTACTTTTGCAATTTTGATAGGCTTAGGTGCACTAAATAAATCATCTTCAAACGGGAATCTATTTAAATGAAATATTAATTCAGGTTTATTCATTCTATAATAAACGTTAATACCATTTTGTTTACACATATGTCGTTATTCTTTAATTGTGTTGATCTCCATTTATTACAAAACAAATTTGTTAATAATTTCGTAAATGTATATTTTTAGATTTGTGACTACGAAGATATGATTTTACAACAAATCTTCCACATTCACATTCCACCTTTTCTCTAAGCTAATTTTTATTTGTGAAATAATAAATACTCATATATGTTTTGCATCTTAGATTATATTCCTCTTTATTTTTATGAAAATTACTAACGTCTTTACTAATATTGCAAACACTACAAAGTTTTGTCATTTATTTATGAAAAAATTCCGTATTAGTTAAAGTCTTTAATTTTACTTTTCTTTGATCTTCTTTAACAATATAATCTTCAATATTTATTGCTTCCCTTATTTTTCTATTAGCGTAATAATCTAGAAAGTCTTTCCATAAAATTTCATATTCAAGTTTTCTATGTTGTGTGAGCGGTTCGTCCAATAATTTACAAATATAATATTTATGACTTATAGATCTATCTGGAACTGACTTATACATATAAGAAAGAAAATATGTATATTTTTCAACTAACATTTGTTGATCATTTGCATTAAAACCATATACATTGTGATTTGGATTAACCGTTTCTTTATGTTCACGTTGTAATTTTACGAAATATTTGATTTTATTACATGGCTTTGTAAAATTTTTTTATTTGATTTAGTTATTATATAGAACCCACAATTATCACAAGAAGGTATTTTATCATTTCTTCTAAATGCACACGCTAAACATTCTCTACATATGAAATAATCTGGACCATACATTTATAACAAAATGAATTTGTTAATTTATTACAGCATCTTTTTCTATCCATGTATTATGAGTGTTATCATAACCTAACCATTTAACAAACACTTTATTACCTTTACGTCTTATTACTTTCTCTACTAGGAAAACATTCGGGTACTTTGTTATACTCATTTCTTGTTCATAGAAACAACCTTCTATTAATTTATTTTTATAGTCCTTAATATGATATGTAATAGGGTCAGAATATATTATTTTACAAACGGTAAATATTTCATTTGATCAATTTGGTGTATAACCTTTCGCAAAAATAGTTTTATACCTTGATATTCTTACTTTGTCATTTATTTTAAACTTGGGGGGGTTTACTGTTTGAGCAAAACTTTTTCTTAAAGTTTTCTCATTTTCTTTCATTGAACCTTGTACAGGTGTCATTTTAATTTTATTATTATTAATTAAATGTATAGTATTGTTATATTCTTCTACTAATTGAGGTAGCAAATCGAACCATTTGTAATTACCGTTTATAGTGAATCGCTTCCACATTTTTTCTTTAAGTGTCCTGTTAAATCGTTCAGCAACAGATGCTTTTACAGAGTATGTTGAATAATAATTAATTTTTTGTCATGCATTAATTGCTGAAAGATTTTATTATAAAATTCAAGTCCACGGTCAGTTTGTAGATGTGTTGGACTGCGGTTAGTTATAATCGATTTAAACGCTGTAGATACACTTTCTCCAGTTTTATTTTTAATTGGAATAGCCCATGCAAATTTACAAAATACATCAATAACTGTCAAAATATGTTTATATCCTTTATCCTGATTTGTAATCATTTCAACTAAATCAGCCTGCCATAAATCTTCAATTGCTATTTTTAAAACTTTACGTCTCTGAAAATGACGCCTTTATGGTTTATGTATTTCATCCGCGATATCTTCTTTAATACCATCACCTATTTTTTTTTTATAAATGAACATTTATTTGTATTACAAACTACACATTCCCCTTTTAACATTGGCTGACCTTTTTTCTATGTTGTTCTAGTCACATGCGTAGTACCTGTCTTTGTCTTACATTTAACTCACTCATTTATTACATAAGAAATCTACTGATGCGTAATAATTAATTCAACACTTATATTGGCCTATGAAACATTATCAGTACTTATAAATCGTTTAAATCTAAGTTTTTCACGTTTTTTCAACTCGAAGCCATCCGGTTATGTTTTAAATACTCTATCATTAACATGTATTTCACTGCATGCACCTTCTGGGAATATTGTTAACTTTTCAATTTTTATGTTAAATGGTAGACGATAAATAGTATCATTAGATATACTATATTTACGTATATAGAAACCGTCTTCATCAAATTTGTTATATCGTTATTGAATTGGTATTGACAGCCGTTTAAATTGATTTTTAATATCATTTTCCAATTCTCTAAATATAGTCTCTGATTTATCAAAGACTTCGTATTTGTTTTAATTTTTATGTCAGTTTCCATTTTTATCATACTATCTAATACTAATTGGTCAACATAATATTTTTTACATGCATCATTCACATTTTCAGACATTCCCACATTACAAAATGTCTTGTTTTGTATATCATAATAACATCATCTGTTAACTTAAACCCTATTCCAGGAACACCTTTAACATTATTATTTTCTAGATATTCATCACTATCTCCAAATTTATTTAGTACCATTTAAGAGTAAAAAAATTAATACCGCTACCATACCTCTCATGTAATTCCTCCTCTATATTTATTATTTCATCTTGAACGTTATCGCTACCAGCTAGTTTTTCCGCTTTTAGATAATCTAAGCGATCTTGTAATTCTTTAGGATCATCCCAATACACATATTCTTTTTCTTTTGTATTATATTTTTTAAATAAACCTTTCCCAGATGACGTTGATGGTATAGGTCTATTTTTATCAAATTCAGCTTGTTGCTTGATCTTTGCAAATGTATATATAGGTACATCTCTAAAGTTTTTATAATCTTGCCACATAGGTGCTATTAGTTGTTTATATTTATCTGAACTAGACCTTATCTAACGAGTAGGTTGATCATACATATGCAATGCCCTTGTCAGAAATAAAATTTCTCTATAATTTGTATAGTCAGCTACATGTGCATTTTTAAATTTATTCCAATCTTCGTAAGGTGGTTGTTTCAATGTTAAGAAAGTCAATATATTCTCATTTTTTGGATATTTCTTATTTTGTTGTTCAGTGTTGTTGTATAATATAATATGATCTTCATCGAAATCTATTTTATAACCATTTAATAACCAATCTCTCGCTTTATTCATCTTTTGCCCCATTCTATAACCATGTTTAATTTTATGACAAATTCCGTAAGTTGTGTCTCTCTCATCTTGTTGCCGATTTAAATATGCATCTTCTATGGAATTAACAACAGTCATTTCACCTGGTAGAACTACTCTTTGTTTTGGCATTGGTACTATTGTTTCTTCATCGCCTTCATATGAATCATTTAAAGTTGATGATGCTACAGGATTTCGCCAGTGTACCATTGCATTTCTGGATATGTTTGCATCATTAATAGCATTTGTTGTTTCTTTTATGGCTTTTTCTTGTTTATTCAAAACTTTAATTTTAGGTTTATATCGTTTCTCTAAAGCTTCAATTTTATCAAACCCACTCTGATTATATAATTTTAAAGCATCTATTGTTTTTTTCTTAGAGAAATTAAATTGTTTTACTAACTTCTCATAGCTCTTATCATACATTTATTTAAGAAAAAATTATATTAATTTATGATTCATGTTTTATGTTTATGTTTTATGTACTTTATTTATGTCTAGTGTATGTTTTATGTACTTTATTTATTTCTAGTTTATGTTTTATGTACTTTATTTATGTTTTATGTACTTAGGACAGCACCAGAGTCGAGCGCAGCCACGAGGAAGTCCGGGAATACCGGGCTGGCGCCCTAAATAAATATCCAGGAGCTACTAGCCGGCGCTGCCTCGCGGATGAGTATAGCCACGATCATCTAACTTTATTTACTTTTGTTTACTTTCTTTACTACTTAGCATAAGCGTGCATTGGCGTCAATAGCCCAGTTAAGTATAATCTATTCTGGTGTAATAAACGGTCATTGTTGCGAGATTTGAGTTTAATTCAACTAGCTGCTGCAGCTTTTATCCCCACTCCCGACTCCGGTCTGAGAGCTAGTCGAGCATTTCGGTCTGTCAGCCTCTCCCTCGCGAAAGTCGTTACAGATTTTTGGCGCCCAACGTGTGGTCCCTATTTAGTAATTCCGAGAACTCTTTTACTTAAACAGCAGCTAGATTTTGATTGCGCCCAATTTTGTACTACTGTGCCTTTGACACCTATTGTATAACTTATCATTACCGTGAAAACTGAACTTACCCATTATTGTATTTTAAAATTTAGTTATTTTTTGAGCTTATCTGGTTTTAGTCTCGCTTTTATCCCATTTTATTCCGTTACCGTACCGCTGAGCTTTCTTATCGTGGAGCTTCTGTCGCGCCGTTGTATTAGATACGGGTCATGTCTCAATTTTATGGTTTGAAACGTGATGAATGGGCGTATGAATTAAAAATCCGCGGAGAAAACCGAGCGGACTTCACTAATAGGCAAGCTATTCATCTTCTTGACGCTTACCCTACCGACATTCTCGCAGTGGATCTTAAACTTAATCAGTCCGGTGAACTAGCACTTTGCAAAGGAAAGCTTGCGCAACAAGCCTCACTAGTTTCCGATTTCAACGGAACCAACACTAGCGCAGAATATGCTGAACTTACGAACCGTATCGCGCACCTTTTGCGACGTAGCTTTTGCTTTACCGAAGCGACACTGCAAAGTCAGGCAGAGTCCTTGATTAGAGGTGTAGAAGCTTTAGATGACGCGTTGGAGAATAAATGTCTCGAGAATCGGATGACTTCCACTTCGGCATCCACCGCTATTCAAGCTCCATCCCGCAATCTTTTCACCCCTAAATTGATACCCATTCATCAATGGAAATTCACTTTTAACGGCCAATCTTCGGTAGTTGAATTTCTTTAACGCCTAAATGAACTCTGCCAGTCTCGTAACGCCACCATAGAAGATCTGTTCAATTCCGCTAGTGATCTTTTCACGGACGCCGCTCTTTTGTGGTACCGGGCCAATAAAGCCAATTTTAATAACTGGGATCGGCTTGTTGATCATCTCAAACAACAGTATTACCCAATTGATTACGATCATCGGTTGTGGCAAGAGATTCTGTACCGCAAACAAAAATTTTCCGAACATCCGTCAAAGTTCATCGCTGACATGCAACTTAAGTTCTCTCGCTTGTCGACTAAAATTCCGGAGGACAAACAATTGTTCACGATTCGTTATAATCTATCTGCGTATTTTGCGCAACATGTTGCCGAGCTTAACAAACTTTGCCAGCGTTTAGAGCTAGCAAAGGGAACCTCTTCGGTTCGTGCTGACTCCACCTCCAAGCTTTCGCGACGCTCGCCCTCGCTATCTCACGTTTCCTTCGCGATCAGTGCAATGTGGCTTCCAGCGTCCAAGCTCCAAAGACGCGCTATTGTTTCCGTTGCGGCAAACCTAATCATACTGTCCGCACTTGCCCTAAAATTTCCACCATGTCGGGAAACGAATCACGCGATAAGTAAAGAATCGGTTCTGTTCTCGCTACTGCCCTAAACCGATTCAACGCAAAGTTTAGGTGGTCAGTAGACACCGATGTCGCTTTTAATAACTTGAAAAAATGTCTCGCTTCCGCTCCGGTAATTACATGTCCCGATTTCTCTCGTCCCTTTTGTATTCAGTGTGACGCCAGTGGAGTTGCGTTGGGCGCCATTCTGACCCAAAATTTCGATGACGGTGAGCATGTAATTGCATACGCTAGCAGAATGCTCAACGTACATGAACGTAATTATGATCCTTCTGAATTGGAAATATCTGCCATGCCGTGGGCGATCGATAAGTTTCGTTGCTATGTTGAAGCTTCTAAGTTCTCTGTTATTACGGATCATCAGGCCCTACTTTGGTTTAACAACTTAAAAGAACCTAGAGGAAAATTCGCTCGATGAGCTCTGCGTTTGCAGCAATTTGACTATGAGGTGATTCATCGTAAAGGGAAAGAGCATGTCGTTCCGGACGTTCTATCTAGAGCTGTCGCTGCCGTATTAGTATCCGATGAGGATAAAGACGCCGAGTATGTAGACAAATTTAATGACGTTAGAAATAATCCAGTCAACCAGCGGGACTGGAAGATATTTGATGACAAGCTTTACAAGCGTTGCCGGTTGATGAACGCCGATTCACCCGACGAAAGTCCTTGTAAACTTTTCGTTCCCGCTACCTTACGTGCCGCTATAGTACGTGAACACCACGTCGAGCCTACCGCCGGACACTTGGGCATTTTTAAAACTAAATGCCGCATCGCTGCCGACTACACCTGGCCAAATATGTTCAAAGACATCTCACATTACGTGCGAAGCTGCGAAACGTGTCAATCACAAAAAGTAGAGAATCGTCCACCTCCAGGATTCCTGTATCTCGTCCGTGGCAATAAGTTTGTTCAGATCTCATGGGTCCATTTCCGCTTTCGAAGTCACGAAATCGCTTTCTTTCAGTTGTCTGTAACATGTTCACTAAATTTTCACTCTTCTTCTCTATTCGTACCGCTGACAGCAAAACCATTTGTCGTATCATTGAAGACGAAGTCTTCCTTACATTCGGTATTCCAGAATATTTTGTCTGTGATAGTGGTCGCCAATATGTAAGTAGGGAATTCCGAGAGATGATCACCTCTTACTCAATCTCACTCCAACTCAACGCCAATTTTCATCCGTCAGCAAATCCTACCGAGCGAACTAACCGTGTGATCAAGACAATGATTTCATCCTTTGTCAGAAAAGATCAACGCGATTAGGATATCAATCTACCGAAATTAAACTTCGCTTTACGTACCGCGGTCCACGAAACTACCGGATATACTCCTGCCTTTTAAACTTTGGCCGAGAACTAAGCACTGGCAATAGCGCTGTAAATAAAAATAATGTACCGTTAGGGGTTGAGTCCCGCGAGCACTATACCCATCGCTTTATTCGTCTTCAGGAATTACAGCGTCTCGAACGCCAGCGGATTGGCGCTGCCGCGGAAAAAAACCGAACTCACTACAACCTTCGTCGCCTACCTACGGTTGACTACCGAGTGGGTGACCTGGTATGGAAGCGCAATACCACCCTATCGGATGTTGGAGCGTACTATTGAATAGGGCCTTGAGTTGTCTGGCTTAGTCCAAAAACGTACTAGTGTTATCCACCGGTTCTTCAATTTTGAAATATATTATTTAACGTAACTCTGTTTATCACGTCACCCTTTAGTATTGTAGTCTCTATAATTCCCCTTTTTTGCGTCACATTTCAGTATTCAAGCCCCTTTATTTGCTTACTATCGTTAGATTAAGTTTTGTTAAAATTCCGTAATAGCGTGGCTATAAACTCCTGCGCGACTCAACCCCGTACATTATACTTTCCACCTGTTTTAAGGCATTTGATTCCGATGTTATTACCTAAATAACGCGCGAGAAGTCATAACCTCGGTACGGGAACCCTAAGAGAGGATTTCATTTGATTCCGACGTTATTACCTAAATAACGTGCGAGAAGTCATAACCTCCGTACGGGAATCCTAGGACAGCACCAGAGTCGAGCGCAGCCACCAACATCTCTTTGCCGCCTCCAGGACGTCCGGGAATACCGGGCTGGCGCCCTAAAGAAATTTCTTGGAGCTACTAGCCGGCGCTGCCTCGCGGATGAGTATAGCTACGATCATCTAACTCCATTTACTTTTGTTTACTTTTTTTTACTACTGTACTACTTAGCATTAGCGTGTATTGGCGTCAAAAGCCCAGTTAAGTATAATCTATTCTGGTGTAATAAACGGTCATTGTTGCGAGATTTGAGTTTAATTCAACTAGCTGCTGAAGCTTTTATCCCCACTCCCAACTCCGGTCTGAGAGCTAGTCGAGCATTTCGGTCTGTCGGCCTCTCGCTCGCGAAAGTCGTTGCAATGTGATAAAGATCTATACATTTGAGAATTACTTCAACATCCTGGGTTTACAGAAGTGTACGTGCTGGAAGTTGGTTTTTTTTTAGAGTTTATTGTGTATTGCAGTGTACCTATCGAAAGTGTTGATTTATATTTGAAGTCTGACACAGACGCTGGTATTGCAACCAGCTGCCTATTGAAGCTGCAATAGGCCCCTAGTTCTACTACGCACATGACGTTAACCTCGAAATTTACACGATTCAAAACCTAGTGCCTGCATGGTTGACGTACCATGATAGGGGAAACCGGGATACCCGGGGAAGACCTTTTGCTCACCAGTATTGTCACTAGCGAACCCTACCGTTCTAACAAGCTGGTGAATTTGATATTTAGTGGAATGTTTTCTGCCTAAAGATCAATGGCAATGCCATTACGTGTCAGTATGATGTTAATTATATCACAGCATTCACTTTTGCGGATACTGCAAGGTCCTATCATTATCCATCTGAGGTCATCGCTCAAAATTCAATCTTGTAACGTCAATGTCTATTTTCTGTATCTCCGGGCAAAAAATAATACAATCGTTCTTTTAGCGTGGATGAACTTGAAAGTGCTATTTCATATTCTCACGACAGTGCTCCTGGACCTGATTTTATTCACTACCAGATGCATTTCGAGCTTGCTGGGAAACCTTTTCTTCTACACATGTACAATCGCATATGGTTTTCAAGTATTTGTCCAACGCCATGGCGTGATGCGATTTTTGCACTAATCCCATAGCCTAGCAAAAACGAAACACTTCCATCAAGGTATCACTCAGTCAAGCTAATCATACGTTTCTTCAAGTTCGTGGTTCGCATGGTCAACAGGCCTATGGTTTGTTCCTGGAATCAAAGAACCTATTGGATAACATTCAGCGCTGCTTCCTCCGTTACCGTTCCACTGCATACCACCTGGTAAGGCTTGAATAAACCATTTGCGATGCTTTTCTCAACAGGCATCAAATGGTAGCTTTGTTTTTTGATATTCTACGGGCCTATGATACCACTTGGCGTTTTCGTTATATGCGCACTTTACCCACCATGGGCTTGAATGGCACTCTTTCCACATTTCTTGAAAGCTTTCTTTCCATAAGGAAGTTTCAAGTGCGTGTGGGAAATGACCTCTACAACATTTTACTCAAGAAAACGGAGTACCGCATTGGTCTTTTCTGAGGGTAACGTTGTTTACCGTGGCCATCAACGGTGTTGCTCAGTGTATACGCTCATCAGTGCAGCGATCCTTGTACGTTGACGATTTGGCGATATTCTGTATTTCTTGCAATATGGCTTCCATAGAGCGTCAGCTGCTGTAAACAATAAATCGTCTTCATACTTGTGTATAAGAGCATAGATTCAAATTTTCTGCGGTCAAAACATAGTGCATTCATTTTTGTCAACGCCGTCACCTTTATTTATATCCTAGTCTATCTCTCAACGATACTGATCTTCCATTTGCGGAAACTCTCCGTTCACTTGGTCTTCAATTATACTACAAATTTAACTGGCGTGCCCATCTTGTGACTTTGAAGGAAAAATGTCGGCTTTCTCTAAATCGGTTGGGAGGTCTCACTTCTTAATCGTGGGTGCCGATAGAATTTCTATGCTGCGACTATATCGGGCTTTGAAACGCTCCATACCGGACAACGTCTGCATCGCTTACGCGTCTACCAAGTTGTCCGTTATCAAATCCATTAGTACGATACACCATTCTGGTATATTTTTTACTGGTGCTTTTCGTACCAGTCCAATACCAAGTATATTGTGCGAAGCAAGCGAGCATTCTCTGCATGATCGTCGTAAGCTTTTGACCAAGAACTACACGGCAGCCATGAAGTTGAAACCATATCATCGGTTTTTTTTTTTGGTCAACAGTTTGCGGAGATTTATGACAGAAGGGCTCGTGCGGTGGTCTATTTTTCATTCATATCTCGCAACATTTTGATATATATATATATATATATATATATATATATATATATATATATATATATATATATATATATATATATATATATATATATATATATATATATATATGTATATATATATATATATATATATATATGTATATATATATATATATATATATATATATATATATATATATATATATATACATATATATGTATATATATATATATATATATATATATATATATATATATATATATATATATATATATATATATATATATATATCTATATATATATATATATATATATTTACATATATATATATATATATATATATATATATATATATATATATATATATATATAGTGATGAAAACGCCGTTCTCTCTATTTTACTGTTTCACATGAGAATACTTGACCGTTTATCGGACGTGTTCGTCGCGGTTTGCAATTGTTACCTGCGGCAAAAACGTACATGAATAGCTCTCTGACGTCTTCGAGCCGTTGTGGATAACACACGTTATCTTTAAATTTATTTTTGGTGCACGTGTAGCGAAATTCTTGCTTAATGTAGAGACACAAATTAGTCCATATTACTGCGTTCGTTCCGTTAAGTATTTACTCTATTTAATTTAATCTGGATCACGATTGAGAACACGGGTGTGCCTAATTTATTGTGGCCTAAAATTATAATTTTTATACATGCGTGAAGCAAATTGTTGGCATTATTGAAACGGATCTCCCTTACCCCGCCTTCCTACCCACGACCACCTTAGCTGAGCTAACCGCGTTGCCAACCTTACCCCCTAGCGACCATTGTGGGGAGTGCAATCTCGTCACAACGTGCTCTTTTTTTTGTGGCACAGCAAGGTCACACGCTACCTGAGTGATCTGGTTATTTAATTCCTGTACCACTTTGAAATGTAACATTTATAGTAATTTCTGTTTAACATTATTATTAACCACGTTAACCGTGTGGTTAAGGTTTATTTCGTTTATCTACTCAATTTTGGCAATTTGGCACTTTAAGAAATTCTGCTTACATTTATGTGTATTTATATTTCCGCGTAATTATTATTGATTTAGCGGCGATTTTGTATTTCATGCTGTACTTATGTCCACTCTCAAATCCGTCCGTTAATGTTGCGAACCCGTGGTACCCATAACTTTCTTGTTGATATCACTTACGTTATATACGGGAATATTGTAAGTAGACTTCATTTAGATAGTAGAACCGATCAGTTGATAGATGTTAAGTTAGGGTTTGGTTTTAGCGTAACATGAATGGATGTAAATCACTAGTTAGTGATCGAATTCACGTTACGTTTCATTAATTTTGGGTAAACTATTATTACTGATTCCCTTCATTTGTGTTATCATTTTGGTCGCATCTTATACTTTCATCTGCTCCGATGTTTAACCTGTAATACGTTCAAGGGTAATTCACCACCAACTATCTTTGGTATTATGAAGATATCGGTACGAGTCACGTCCAGGCTCAGACCCAGGCGAAGGGGTTGTAAGCAAGAGAACCAGGAAGGAACCGCTTCCGTATTTATACTTTTGGAGAAACGGATGAACACCATCCAATCCCAGTTACGGACGCAGGAGGACTTTGAGAGCTTTGTATCATTTCTTTGTATTTGTTTTAAGAATCAAAATTAATTTGTTCAATGTTATCAACTTGCAATTTGTAACTTCATTTATTTGATTAACTTAACTTCCTTTAAACTATCAGCATCAATTATATTAAATTGTGGCCTATTTCTAATCGTCCTGTAATTCAACGCAGGATTATTACTATCATTGGGTAAATCGACTACCAAGCGAGTCACCTGGGGTTAGGGCAAGCAGACGGAACAACTTCTCTACCGGATCCAAGGCATCCTGCCGTTGGTAGGGCTGGCGCCCAAAACAAATCAACTTTGGACTACCGCTAGCCGCCACACCAACTTATCCGCCGGCCCGTTGGAACATCGCTCCCATGGACTCACTTGAGTATCACCATTCTTTCTTTTCTTTTTATTGTATTTAACTACACCATAACGTCCATGTAACTTTAAAATGTATAAGCATTAGAGTGTATGGCCACGCGCCCAGTTAAGGCATTTTTATTTCTCTTTATGTATAAACATTGTCGGGTTGAACTGAACCATGTTTCATTTAAGTACCACACCTCAGCTAGTAGCTCGCAACCCCTCCCTTCTCCATTGAGTTAGCCTGGCTCACATCCCTTTATGCCGCGGTATCGTCCAAACTACCGTGGCAATATATATATATATATATATATATATATATATATATATATAAATATATATATACATATATATATATATATATATATATATATATACATATATATTTTTGGTTTCTGTTAAACACCTCAGTTCTTGACTGGTGTATGCACATCCCAGCCGTGCAATGTTCTTTCACACATGTGAATGTATAATTTTTTTCTTGAGGCTTTATTTAAGCTAAAACTCATATTCGTGTTTACCGATACCAAAAACCTATACATACCTACAGCCGTCGTGCAAACCTAACAAACAAGGAAGTTACCTGAAATAAAACTTTTTCAAAACTTCAAACGCGAATATCGAAACACTTTTTTTCAAAACCGCGGGAGAAATTTCTCGGACGGTTTAGGGCCGATTTCGATGCAAGTTTATCGTCCGTATCAGAAATTGAATTTTCAAATAAAACACGGGCCGAATTTTCGATATTTTGAAAACTCAATTTTTGGGGCGAGTTTTTTTGACCATATTTAGGGTCTAAAAAATTACTTTTTTTCAAAAGGCCACCATTTTCTGAAAACTCAACTATTTCAAAAACTTTGCGTCGGTCGTCGTGAAATTATATATAGAACATTGTTCAAAAGAGACTTTTGTTGTAAAATGACTCCTGGGGCCAGGAATCTCCCCGCAGTGGCGCGATGTCGCGGAAAAAGCCGTCCGCGTGACCTAGTGCAGCGGCCTCAAGATGTTTGAGATTGACACTTTTGCAGTATTAGAGTTGGTCAACAAAACTATTTACAAAAACATTTCGTCTAGTTTTCTATTTATTCCGAAAAAAAATTTCCAAAAGGACCTATTTTTTCAGTGCTCAAGGTGGTGATTGCCAACGTCTACATTCTTCTTACAATATTTCTGTTAGCATTAATTAGAAACTGACATATTACTTAGTTAGTAGAGAATTGTGATTTTGCTAACAATTCGAACTCTTAACAAATAATCAAGTATAAAAAGCCAACCAGGCATATATTTGTATAACAACTAAAAACCTGACAACTTCTATTACTTCACCTATGCAAACAAGCCCCACATATCAACCAAACATACTTGGTACACATACACCAGCATCCATACCACCTATTTCTACAACATATAATAACCATCATCAAAGCTATGATGATGCAAGCTGTACATGGCAAGTTATCAATAAGAAGAGAACGCAAAAAAGAAAAAGTGAAGATGCTAGAACTCAGACCCAACAGACCAGCAAAAGGTCCAACACAAATCCTAACACCGACAACAATACTAGATTACTACAATCAAACAGATTTTCACCACTAGAAAATGAAACACCTGTACCAGGAAACTCCCAGGAAATCACGGACAGAACATCTCCAGAACACAAACCACCCCCCACGTTCATACAAGATGTCGTAAATTACCCTACTATGGTGCTAGCCATTGAAACCGTTCTTCAAAACACGGAATTTACCTGTAGAACACTATCAAATAATACAGTCAAAGTAAACACCAGCACCTCAGAGGCATACCGCAAACTCATCCACCTCCTAAAGCAAAATCAAATTGCATACCATACTTACCAGGCCAGAGTAGAAAGATCTTATCGGGTGGTAATCAAAAACATACATCAGTCGGTTCCAACACAAGACATAAAAGACGCCCTAGAAAAATTAGGATTTAAAATCTGTAATGTAACGAATATAAGAAGATGGAAAACAAAGGAACCATTGCCGCTATTTTTCATAGATCAAGAACCAAATCCGAACAACAAGGAAATATACAAAATAGACCTCCTACTGAGTACTAAAATCCTAGTAGAAGCACCACGGCAAAAAAAAGAAATACCGCAGTGCAATAGGTGCCAGGAATATGGGCACACAAAAGCATACTGTAACAAACCCTACTACTGCGTCAAATGCGCAGGCAACCACCCGACCAGTGACTGTAAAAAAACCAAGGACACAGAAGCAAAATGCATATTATGTGAAGGACCCCACCCGGCTAACTACAAAGGTTGCTCAATGTATCGAGAACTTCAAAAAACTCGAGGAAAACTGACCCATCCACCAAAGAAACAAACATACTCCTACCCCAACGAGGGTACTACAGAAATCTCTAGGCAAAGTAAAACAACCAACGTCGACAAAACCTTTGCTCAAGCAACCACCAATCATTCTAACGATAACACAATGAATAACATCGAAGACATATCCCTAGCCCACTTCCTCCGTGAATTTAAATCTATGTTTAACCAGCTAATGAACCAAAACAGCATGATGATTAATATGCTCTCCACGCTAATAAAAAATTATAGTAATGGATAGTCTACGAATAGCACAGTGGAATGCCAATGGACTAACACAACACAAGATAGAAACAGAAGCATTTCTAAGCCAACAAAAAATTGATATCCTACTGGTATCAGAAACACATTTCACAAACAGAAGCCATTTCAAAATACACAAATACAAAACATATTACACAAACCATCCGGATGGCACTGCCCATGGAGGAACTGCAGTACTCGTAAGCGACAAAATAAAGCACAATGAAATAGAAAACTACGAAAAGGAACACCTACAAGCAACTAACATTAAAATTCAAGAAGCAAACGGCTCGCTAGTGGTAGCTGCAGTCTATTGTCCTCCGAGGCATATAGTAAAGAAAACAAACTTCGAAGAATATTTCCAAATATTAGGAAGCAGATTTGTAGCAGGCAGCGACTACAATGCCAAACATCCTAGATGGGGATCTAGACTGATTAATCCAAAAGGTAGGCAACTTCAACTGGCAATGGTGGACAAAGGCTATGAACCCATAAGTACCGGCAAACCGACATACTGGCCTACAGATACATCAAAAATTCCAGACCTGCTTGACCTTTTGTAACAAAAGGAATGTCTTCGAATTACATCGACATAACTGAATGCTTTGACTTATCATCAGATCACTTGCCAAGTATACTAACAATTAGTTCAACAATAATTCACAAGGAACAAAAAACTACCCTTTACAACAAAAGGACCGACTGGTTGTTATTCAGAAAATACCTAAATGAAAGCATAAACCTCAAAATTCCACTAAAATCAGAAGATGACATAGACTCCGCAGTTAACGAAATAACTACGCTCATACAAGAAGCAGCCTGGAAATCAACACCCGCAATGAAACCAAACAACAATACAATCACAAACTACCCAAAACACATCAGGGACAAAATCTCTGAAAACAACAAAAATATATTGAACAAGATAAGTAAAGAAATAAAAAGACTACTGTACACAATTAAAAATGATTCATTCCAAAATAACATCAAAAATTTGACACCTCATCCTCAAAACGAATACTCATTATGGAAAGCCACAAAAAAATTCAAGAGACCTATATAAGCAATCCCTCCACTGCGTGGAGATAATAGAACATGGGCTAGATCCAATGATGATAAAGCGGAACTATTTGCTCAACACCTAGCTAATACCTTCAAACCAAACCCATCTCAATCAACGATAGAAGAAGAAAATGACCTGTTAACATATTTGAATGCTCCCCTGCAATTATCTCCACCAATAAAACACTTCTCAGTTGGAGAACTCAGCGAAGAAATAAAGTTTTTAAATAGCAAGAAAGCTCCTGGATACGATCTAATTACCGCTACTATACTGAAACAGCTTCCAAAGAAAGCAGTAGTTGCAATAACTCAAATATACAACTCAGTCATTAGAATTCAATATTTCCCAGTGCAATAGAAATTTGCCCAAATCATAATGCTACCCAAACCTGGTAAACCGATCCACGAAGTACCTTCCTACAGACTAATATCCTTACTCCCTATCCTATCAAAGCTCCTAGAGAAATTAATACTTAAACGCCTAAAACCTCTAATGGAAGACAACGATCTAATCCCAGATCATCAATTCGGATTTTGGAATCAACATTCAACTACAGAGCAGATACACAGGGTAGTTAAAGAAATTGAATACTGCTTTGAAGAACAAAAGTTTTGCTCAGCTGCCTTCCTAGATATCAGCCAAGCTTTTGATCGAGTATGGAATACTGGGCTCCTATACAAAGTCAAACTTAAGCTTCCCCATCAATACTATCTACTCATCAAATCATATGTGACAGACAGGTATTTCCAGATAAACTACGAAGGAACTTACTCGAAACACTATCGCATAAATGCTGGAGTGCCGCAAGGAAGCGTCATAGGTCCCGTGCTCTACCAACTATACACTTCCGATCTGCCGAGTAAAGAAAAAATAATTACAGCAACTTATGCGGATGATACTGCTTTCCTCGCATCACAAGAAGATCCAGCGGAAGCCTCAAGACTCCTACAACAATCCCTTAACAAAATGCAAACGTGGGCAAAAAAATGGAGAATTAAAATAAATGAAACCAAATCAGCACAAATTACATTTACCAAAAGACACACCACATGTCCAGAAGTAACATTAAACAACCAAGCTCTACCTGTGAAAACAGAAGTAACATATCTAGGGATGCACCTGGACAAAGGCCTGGAGAAAACATCTATCCACAAAAAGGAAACAATTAGACATAAAAATTACTAAAATGTACTGGTTAATTGGTCGCAAGTCTCAACTGTCATTAGAAAGTAAAATACTGATATACAAAACCATATTGGTACCAATTTGGACATACGGCATCCAATTGTGGGGCTGCGCGAAGCAGTCAAACATAAATTTAATTCAGCGACTGCAAAACAAAACACTTCGTATCATCACAAACGCACCATGGTACGTCAGTAATGATACATTACACACTGACCTCAAAATTAAATATGTAAATGAACAAATACAAATACTCGCTACAAAATACGAGAACAGACTAAACAATCACCCCAACGAATTGGCAGTGAATCTGTTATACAATGGAGATGAAACCAGAAGATTAAATAGAAGAAAACCCCTAGAATTAAGTTCAAACTAAACAGACAAATGTACTCTGATATCATAGAATATAATGTTTTACGAAGGAACACCAATGGGTGACACCTTCTTACATGCCATTAAACATGTATCACATTTACTGGTTGGCCAAAAATAGGCTAGTTGTAAATTTAATAATAATAATTAAAAAAAAAAATTGTTGCATAATCAGCACATTCTGTATTATAATAAATGATGATTAAATTTCTTTGTCTCATCTGATGTAACTGGTCATACGTCACGTAATAAGTGTTAGTTATATAAATATTCTACCTTTATAATAAAATCACGTATTATGGTTAGATCTGGTTCCGCTTGTACATTATAATAATCACGGACAAGATAATTATTTGTCGACTTATATTTTTGTAAATATCAAACTTGTAATTTGTGAAAATTAAAATTTGTATCTTATGAAAATTAAAAGTGGCGCAATCGGTTGGATCTCCGAAATGAGTGACGTTCGAAACGCTATTAGTTAAAAGCGTCAATTCGCTATTAACGTACTCGGTCGATTTCAATCGTATATTCGGAAGATCCAGGAAGAATCTACACCCACAGAATCATTCAACTCGATACCAGGGCTAAAATCCAATAACAAGCGACCAGATACGTCCAGTGCTAGGACTTTGCCGTATCGCTTAGCGATTATGTGACGTCAGAAGAACGGCGATTGCGATTACACGTATGCGATCCCATTATGTTGAGGTAGCAGGGAGACAATCTCTTTGGAGTGCAGAGTACCGAATTGTTAGAATGACGTCATTTTTACGGAATGTGATCGCTTGGCGATGCGGCAGAGTCCCAGCACAGGACCCGTGATCCTGCAGCACTACAGTTACAGCCGTCCTGTTACACGCCGGGCACCCGCATAGCTAAGCACCAGCCTCGCAACTTCACATAGCCCATACTCCGAGTGCCCGAAGTCTCCACCGCGCAAATGAATATTGCCATAGTCAACATTCTTCCAACAATATTACTAATAGCATTATTTAAAAAAACTAACATATAACTTAGTTAGTAGAGATGCGTGATTTGACTTACACTTCGAACTCCCGAAATAGGAGTAAAATATTACCTTACAAATAAAAGGTATAAAAGGCCAACCTAGCATTAAATTTATCAACTTTATTTGAATCAGAACTTGAAATCGAGCAGGACTCAAATATTTTAAATACTAATACTATAAATATAGCAAATATATCCGAAATTAAATTTTTGTTGGCCGGTATTCCAAATTTTAATGTAAACTCAAAACTTTTAGCTTCTTTTATTATTATTTGTGACGAAATAGTGGAAATGTTAAATTCCTCAACCAGAATATAGGATTTACAAAATAAATGTGCATTATTTCACATAAAAAGTAAAATTACCGATAAAGCCACCGAAGAATTGCGTTATTAAAAATTTTAAAACTAGTTAACTTTAAAAACCCATTCATTAAGCTGCTTTCAAAATGATCAAAATCCTACTACAATTATTTTAGAAATTTTAAGAGATTGATTTTCTCATAAAAATGCAAGGAACGTATCAGACTATATAAAAGGTAAATTTGATTTATTCAAAACTAAAATTATCACCTCCTATGAAAACAATATTGCAAACGAATTAAAAAAAAGAGTCCTTTATATTTACCCATTTCATTAGTTCATTGGAAGACCCTATGCGAAATAACTTGGCTACACGAAATCTGCAAATTATTAGTGATATTGAAAAATTATAACTAATTAAATTTCAATATATGCAATATCCAGTAAATGAAATCCGTACTTTACCGAATATTGCATCAAAAAATTCCCGTTAGCAATTAAAAACTTCCCTACCGTACCAATTTATAGGAACTTCACAATGAATCGACCTAAAAGATTCGCCCCACGTCGAAATTTTATTAATAGCCAAAGACAAAAAACATCAACATCCATCTCAACCTAATCCAGAATGAAAATTAGTACCAATCAACCTATTTTACAAGACAAAATAAACAATTCGCAACAACCACACCAAATTACTTTGTTGAAGAACTCTATACCAACGAACAAATTGATGAATCAGAAAACACTACTGAAGAAAATTCTTTTTTAGACATGGACGAAATAACAAAACAAAAGATTTAATGAATATATACTAAAATTGAAAATTTGCCTAATTCGAATTAAAGATTATATAATACTTTTAAGTACAGGCAGTACTATTTATCTTATAATCAAAAATTTCGTGGAATCAGATAACAAAAGAAACAATAGGTGTAACATTTTTAAAGAAAGTTTCGCTTTTAAAACAGCAAGTGGCAAATCTTCCGAAGTTTCATATGTTATTATTAATGTTAGTAAAATTCCGATTAAATGTTATATTAATAATTTCCATACAAATTTCAATTTGTTATTGGGTACTTACACTCTAGAAATATTAGGTATGTCCATAAATTTAAAAAATAAAAAGGCCAAATTAAACAATAAAGAATGTTACTTCGAATATTTTAACGATTATAATCGTAACTATTGCAACAGTGAATTAAACGAATTTATATCAGGAGTGATCATTTAAACGAAGAAGAGGAAAAAGAACTGTTTAAAGTAATCTACGTATATCAAATGATTTTTCCAAAAGAAAAAGAACCCTTGACACACACTAGTATAATACAACATAAAATCACGACTACAGACGAAATCCCGATATATACAAAGAATTGCCGGCACCCCGTGGCTTATAAAAACGAAATTTATAACAAAATAGCCAAACATTTAAATGATTGATGACTTATGCCTTGAGGGTACATTTGAATAAAATTTGTTTAGTGTATTTGGACGATTTAACTATTTTATTAACAAGTTTACAAGAGCATATAGCAAATATCGGAAAAGTATTTAAAAACACTAAATTCAAAAAAAAAGTTAAATAAAAGTTAGTTTTTAAGAAAAGAAGTTGCGTATTTGGGCAACGTTATTTCACAAGAAGTAGAAAATCTAATCTTTTAAATATGGAAGCAGTGAAATGCTTTCCTACAGAAAATTTATTCCGGATATCGCCAAATTAACTAAACTTCTATCAAAGTATTTGAAACAGGTAAACAAAGTAGATACTAATAATAAACAATATATCGAAAGATTCGAAAATTCAAAATTTCAATTAAAAATTCACCTATTCTCCAATATACTGAACTTTCAAATACGTTAACCACTGACGCTAGTAGTAACCTCATAGGGACCGTATGAAGTAAAAATGTGAAAGATAAACACATACCAGTAGCACACGCTTCTAGAATATTAACCGAACATGAGATAAATTATTCCACGACGGAAAAGGAATTATTCTGAATAGTTTGGGCCTGTTAATATTTTAGGCCATATGTTAATGGAGTAAAATATAAAATTATAACAAAACACCGCCCATTAGTTTGTTTTATGAACTTAAAAGACCCGAATTCAAAATTACTGATATGGCGTATTAAACTCGAAGAATCCGATCACAAAATTATATATAAATTAAAAAAAAACTGACGTGTCTGTCACTGAACTTTCTCATACGCATTTATAATGATTCCATACCTACATTTACTCCGTATAAGAAAAAAAAAATGAATAATAAATTCCAATGCAGACGCATTATCGAAAATACGAAGTAACTAATAAGTAAGATTTTATCAGAAAAACATTTTTGAAAGGCCAAATAAACAAGTTCGCTTTAGAAATCAACAAAAATTGCAATAGCAAAAATTATTTACAAAATCAAAAAACGAATAGTCAAATTTTGGCAATACAACCAATTTATGAACTCATATTTAAATTAATTCATTTAATGACAAACTCAAATTATGTTGATAAACCAGCGTTAAATACAATTGAACTTATCGAAATTAAAAATAATTTTATTGACAACGACAATTTTGAAATATTTTCACGCAAAATATTTTAAGGGCTAGACGAAATAAATTTTGGTTTATAAATTAACCGGAGCGACTGATTCGGTCCTTATCGCATGGGGATGTAGGGAAACATGTTAAAACGATCTCATCCGTTATATTTTTATTGTGTAAGTGTGTGCGTGTAAAATTACATATTTTAACGGCCCTATCAGTTATAGTTTTAAAATTATTTAACTTTTTTAAAGTTCCTTAATTTTTATTTGCTGATTGACTGTTTATGGATATGAAACTAAAGGAAAGAAAGTACATCTATTGCTTTGAAGAAAGCGATAACTTTGTTTATATGGGAAGAATCGTTGACCAAAGTGTCATCCAAAGTACCATGAATATATAAAATTCAACGCTGTGCATCATGCTCAGGACTCTGCTCTAATATGTGTTTGAGCGTATCTCTCCTGCTAAACGTGTGTGACGAATACCTACACCTAGGTCCATCTAGGTGGTATTTCGGGTACCACTCTAAGTGGAGGATACTTTTCTGGTTCGAGGCCGGCGTCGGGCCCGAGGTCGCTCTCTTGCGTTTAAGGCCTCCGGCTAAGAGACAAGTACAAAACCGACTTAAGTTCTGCGGACCTTTTTGATTTTCCACGTAGAAGGTTCATTTTTTGGTGTTCTTTTGATGGTCGAGAGTCTGTTTGGAGTTTTCCATGGTGCTACCGTGCAAGATAAGTACCTTTTCTTTCATTTTCTTAGCACGGATTGCTTAACTACGGTCGGCCCGGAGCGCGTAGGGCATTTTTGGCCTGCATGTTACCGTTTCTGGTTTTCGCCCGGCTTTCAGAGTCGGTTCCTTTTGCGTTCGCCTTTAGGCATTAGAGCCTTTATTCGTTTTATCTATGTGTAGTATTTATTGGGTTTATTTATCTTATTTATTTATTCATTCTATTCAGTTAGTTATCTAATTTATTTATTTATTTATTTATCTAATTTATGTTTCTATTTAATTATCTTATTTATTTATCTAATTTATTTATTTATTTAATTTATTTATGGTTATTTAAATTATATGTTTATTTATTGCCTGGAGTTAGTCTGTGAATCGTGGTTCGTTGTTTTACCCGACTGGGTAGGCAACCGGTCCTAACCCCAGGTATAACGGGAATTTCTTAACCCTACACTTGAGTTAACTTCACTATTTTTCACCCGGTAATATTCACTACTTCCTTCATAAGCGTGGGAAGACTTTCTCGCCGATTAGTCGTATTTCTTAGTAGACTAGGTATTTGTCCCCACGTGGTATGAACTTAACCTCACTAACCTGAGAGTTTCACCCACCTTGGTGGATGGGAAACCGTTCCCGGTCCCTCACGGAGGAAACTATTTATGTAGCACCGTCTCTTCCCTGTTTATAGGCTTTTGGAGTTGGTTCAGTCTGCGGCAACGTCGGGTTGTTTGCGCACCCCGACTGGCACTTCCCACCTACACCGGGATAAAGTTGGGGCAGATTTCTACGAGCACGATCCAGGATCACTTACCAGGCTCCCGAGGCTGTTTAAGGGGGGAACGAACACCGCATCATACCTCAGGTTAATCATCGGGCTTCACCCGCTTAGGGCTTCACCCGATAAAGGACACGGCAGTCACTATTTGTTTGTTTTGATTAATATCTGGATATAAATCTCTTGTATTGTACTGGCGGGTGTGCCTAATTTATTGTGGCCTAAAATTATAATTTCTATACATGCGTGAAGCAAGTTGTTGGCATTATTGAAATCGATCTCCCTTATCCCGCCTTCCTACCCACTACCACCTACGCTGAGCTAACCGCGTTGCCAACCTTACCTCCTAGCGACCATTGTGGGGAGCGCAATCTCGTCACAAAATTGGCGCCCAACGTGGGGCCCATCTCTCTATAATCCTTGCCTTTAAGAATTTTTACCGCTTGCCCTACCCGTTTACCCCTAAGATCTGTGTATGTGGGAAAAAAAATCGTTCAGGGTTAAATCAGATTTTTTTGTGTGTCTATATTTTATTTAGGCTTATTAGTAACATAATTATGGCTTCTGAATTTGACGGGTTGTCTCTTGACGAATTGTCTTTCGAACTTATGTTTCGGCGAGTGCAAAATACTAGCAGCCTGGCCACTCGGCAAGCACTACGCAAAATAATTTCTCTGGCGGATGTAGCTGAAATAGACCTGATTTTGAATGCCTAGGGGGAATTAGCAGTATGCCAGCAGCAATTAAAAACACTCACCCATTTATTGCCAACCATGAGCAACTTACCTTACAGTCTAGACTATATTATGTTCGACAACCGACTCGCTCACGTACTACGCCGCACTCTGCGCATCACTGATGCTACGCTGGCGGATCAGTGCAAGATTCTGATGAAAGACCTCCGATCCTTAGACGCCATGCTTTCCTTCAAGCCCTTTTCGATTCCGGTGCCTACACCCACCGTTACCGACTCTATTGCGCGAGACTCTAACAGAAACTCGGTGCCCATTTATAAGTGGGACGCAAAATTTAATGGAACGACCTCAGTCGTCGAGTTTTTGGAACGGATTGACGAATCGCGTCAATCGCGTAACGGCACGAAAGACGATCTCTTTCGAGCGCAAGCGACTTGTTCATCGACTCGGCACTGCTATGGTACCGCGCCCATAAGCATCTTGTTAGTGATTGGGATATGCTGGCTGAGAGGTTGAAATCAACCCATTGATTTTGAGAACCGTCTCTGGCAACAAATCTTGCAACGACGACAAATTGCTTCGGAACGTCCCAGTGACTTTATCACGGAAATGCAGATTTTATTCTCGCGTCTGGCCGAAAAGGTGCCGGAAGAAAAGCAGCTGGCTACTATAAAGTACAACTTGGCGGCATTTTACGCGGAACATGTTGCTACTCAGGACTACCACTCCATTGATCAGCTGAGACATATTTGTCTACGTCTGGAAGCGGTCAAACTCAATGTCACTCAGGGTCCTTCGACTTTTTTCAACCAGACCATGCAATCTTACCGCAGCGATAATCGAATCCCTTCCGTTCTCGAGCCCCATCACCGGTTCAATCCCGGTCAATTACACCCGAAAGGCGAGTCACCTTCTCTATTAACTGCTGGAACTGTCGTAAAGAAGGACATGAATACGCAAAGTGCCCGTTAACGCGTAAGATATTTTGCTATAAATGTGGAAAACCCGAAGTTACCACCCGTACCTGTTCTTGTTCGGGAAACTAACGAACCGAGTCCTGCCGAATCGCCAGATGACCCGGTATAATTTCCACCCCAAGCCGATTCAAAGGAATGACTTCGAGTGGAAATCCTGGTTCCAAACCATCGCTGAATTCACTCAGCGATCTGTGAATTTTTCTTTACGTTCTCTTGAGGCGGAACCCCGACCTTATCTAACTGTCTCTATTTGTGGTGTTTCACTGAACGGATTAATTGACTTTGGCTCTTCAAGCACCCTTATTGGCCCCAAATTGTATCAGGGGAACAATATCTAGCTCTGTCTGCTCGACAAAGCTCCCCCGATCAGTGCATCACTACCGCTGATGGTACCAACTGTTCCATTGATCAGTTTCTTTTCATCCCTTTCACGGCGAAAGGACGAGTGCACGTCGTTGAGACGTTAGTGGTTTCCGCACTAGCCTCCGACTTAATCCTAGGTTTGGATTTTTTGCGCAAATTCGCAATTTTTCCGAACTTCGCGCAAATGACGTTCGAGTTTGTAAATCTTCACCCTTAAACCTCGGCCATCATTGACAAGTCCTCCCTGTCCCCTCAGGACTATAAGGCACTGAATAGTCTTACCAATGCCTACCTCACAAACAAAAATCCTGCGATCGGAGTGACCAATGTCCTCGATTACAAGATCGATACCGGTGATGCAGAGCCGGTTAAACAGCGGTACTATCCAGTTTCGCCTAACATACAAAAATTTATCAACTCCGAACTAGATGAGATGTTAGAGCATTGTTGAACCTTCTATGAGCCCATGGAGTTCCCCTATTGTAGTAGTCAAGAAGTCGTCAGGAGGATACCGTTTTTGCATTGACTTCCGCAAAGTGAATAGCGTCACGAAGAAGGATGCCTACCCGCTTCCGTATATTTCGCAAATTTTAGACCGCCTTGGAGGTGCTCAGTTCTTATCCTCTCTCGATCTAAAATCTGCTTTCTGGCAAATTCCGCTAGAGAAATCTAGTCGGGAGAAAACTGCGTTTACTGTTCCGGGAAGGGCCTTGTTTCAATTCAACCACATGAGCTTCGGTCTTTGTGGAGCGCCCGCTTCTTTTCAGCGGTTGGTAGACCGCATATTGGGGCCTGACCTGGAACCACACGTGTTCGTCTACCTAGACGATATTGTTGTCGCCACACCAACCTTTCAAACTCACCTGGAGGTCCTGGAGAAGGTACTAGCTCGGCTTCAGGCAGCGAACTTGTCTCTAAACACCGAGAAATGTTTATTCGCCAGAAAGGTATTAAAATATTTTGGGTACATAGTAGATCGTGTCGGATTACGCGTCGACCCGGACAAGGTTGCCTCCATCGTCAACTTCCCGGTGCCGAAGTGTCCTAAGGACATTAGACGTTTTGTCGGTCTTGCGTCGTGGTATCGTCGCTTTATACCCGACTTCTCGAGCAAAATCGCACCACTCACCCATCTTACCCGCAAACGCTCTCCCTGGAAGTGGACAGACGAGTGCGAGCAGTCTTTCCGCTCCTTGAAAAACTGCCTTACTTCAGCCCCTATCTTAACTTGCCCGGACTTTTCCAAGCCGTTCTGCCTTCAGACGGATGCGAGCTCGGTCGCGATTGGAGCAGTACTCACGCAGGAGTTTGACGACGGAGAAAAGGTTATCGCGTACGCCAGCCGGTCGCTAAATTGCGCGGAGCGAAACTACTGCGCTACCGAGCTGGAAATCCTTGCGGTACTCTGGGCTGTTGAGAAATTTCGGTGTTATATTGAAGCGTCACGTTTTAAAGTCGTCACTGACCATGCGTCCCTTCTGTGGCTGAACAAGTTGAAGGAACCAAGGGGTAGACTTGCTCGCTGGGCCCTCAAACTTCAGCAGTACGATTTTGAAGTCGCATACCGAAGAGGTTAACTGCATTCCGTCCCGGATGCTCTCTCGCATATAGCCTGCACCATCTCCATAAGCAATACCGACCACGATCCTTGGTATCGCAACCTAGTAATGAAAGTTCGTCAACACCCGGAACAATTTCAGCACTGGAAAGTAGTCAACCAGGTACTATTTAAATTTTGCAAACCGGTCAACTTCGCTACGTTAGACGAAGACCCCTGGTAGCAAGTGATCTCGCAGAGTCTACGAAAGCAGGTGCTCGTTGCGTGCCATGCCGGTCACCTGGGCATCTTCAAAACCCAGTGCCGTGTTGCGTCCCAGTACTACTGGCCTAAGATGGGCGCCGAAATCAGCCACTATGTGCGTAGCTGCGATGTTTGTCAGGCACATAAGGTGCAGCAACGAGTCCCGGCAGGACTGCTCGGAAAACGCACGGTTTCTCACCCGTGGCAGTATTTATGTACTGACCTGGTTGGCCCACTTCCCATATCTCGGTAAAAAAACCGTAACCTTCTTGTTGTGTTGGACATGTTCACGAAATACTCCCTGCTGTTCACCCTTAAAAACGCGGACAGTAAAAGTATCATTAAAGTTTTTGAGGATAATGTTTTCTTTATTTTTGGCGTTCCTGATGTCCTACACACTGATAATGGGCGACAGTTCATTAGTCGAGAATTTCGTCAGTTTCTGGAGTCGTACCAGGTGGAACTGCAACTGAACCCCAATTACCACCCGTCGGCAAACCCCACCGTACGAGTAAATCGGGTGCTAAAAACCATGATTGCCGCCTATGTTCGTGACAATTAACCGTGAATGGAATGCTCATCTGCCCAAATTTCGCTTCCCGCTGTCCACCGCCGTTCACGAGGTAACTATATTTACCCCGGCCTTCCTGATGTTCGGTCGTGAACTAAAGGTCCGGGGGCAGTTAACCGCGGCCGCACCAGCTGATCCGGTACAGGTTGCGTCCCGACAAAGCCATGTAATGCACATCACGCAACTGCAAGAGCTGCAAACCACCATTCAACATAAGCTGCGCCTCGCGTACGAGAGGAATAGCCGACACTACAATCTGCGACGTCGTCCAATTACCTTTACCGTTGGCGAAGTGGTTTGGAAACGCAACCCGGTCCTTTCCGATGCGGGCACTTATTCTTCAGCCAAGTTGGCACCCAAATTTGTAAAATGCAAAATCACCAAGCGGCTTTCTAGTACTCGGTACGAGCTGGAAGATCTCAACCAGCGGAATCTGGGAGTGTGGCACGTTTCTAGTTTGAAGCACAACACAGAGCGTTAGCTGAAAAAAAAAACATTTTTTGGCGCTTCATGTTTTTTTTGTGGAGGAAGGGGGAATGTGACGAATACCTACACCTAGGTCCATCTAGGTGGTATTTCGGGTACCACTCTAAGTGGGGGATACTTTTCTGGCTCGAGGCCGGCGCCGGGCCCGAGGTCGCTCTCTTGCGTTTAAGGCTAAGAGACAAGTACAAAACCGACTTAAGTTCTGCGGACCTTTTTTATTTTCCACGTGGAAGGTTCATTTTTTGGTGTTCTTTTGATGGTCGAGAGTCCGTTTGGAGTTTTCCCTGGTGCTGCCGTGCAAGATAAGTACCTTTTCTTTCATTTTCTTAGCACGGATTGCTTAACTACGGTCGGCCCGGAGCGCGTAGGGCATTTTTGGCCTGCATGTTACCGTTTCTGGTTTTCGCCCGGCTTTCAGAGTCGGTTCCTTTTGCGTTCGCCTTTAGGCATTAGAGCCTTTATTCGTTTTATCTATGTGTAGTATTTATTGGGTTTATTTATCTTATTTATTTATTCATTCTATTCAGTTAGTTATCTAATTTATTTATCTAAATTATTTATTTATTTATTTATCTTATTTATGTTTTTATTTAATTATCTAATTTATTTATCTAATTTATTTATTTAATTTATTTATGGTTATTTAAATTATATGTTTATTTATTGCCTGGAGTTAGTCTGTGAATCGTGGTTCGTTGTTTTACCCGACTGGGTAGGCAACCGGTCCTAACCCCAGGTATAACGGGAATTTCTTAACCCTACACTTGAGTTAACTTCCTATTTTTCACCCGGTAATATTCACTACTTCCCTCATAAGCGTGGGAGGACTTTCTCGCCGATTAGTCGTATTTCTTAGTAGACTAGGTATTTGTCCCCACGTGGTATGAACTTAACCTCACTAACCTGAGAGTTTCACCCACCTTGGTGGATGGGAAACCGTTCCCGGTCCCTCACGGAAGAAACTATTTATGTAGCACCGTCTCTTCCCTGTTTATAGGCTTTTGGAGTTGGTTCAGTCTGCCGCAACGTCGGGTTGTTTGCGCACCCCGACTGGCGCTTCCCACCTACACCAGGATAAAGTTGTGGCAGATTTCTGCGAGCACGATCCAGGACCACTTACCAGGCTCCCGAGGCTGTTTAAGGAGGGAACGAACACCGCATCATACCTCAGGTTAATCATCGGGCTTCACCCGCTTAGGGCTTCACCCGATAAAGGACACGGCAGTCACTATTTGTTTGTTTTAATTAATATCTGGATATAAATCTCTTGTATTGTACTGGCGGGTGTGCCTAATTTATTGTGGCCTAAAACTATAATTTCTATACATGCGTGAAGCAAGTTGTTGGCATTATTGAAACCGATCTCCCTTACCCCGCCTTCCTACCCACGACCACCTACGCTGAGCTAACCGCGTTGCCAACCTAACCTCCTAGCGACCATTTTGGGGAGCGCAATCTCGTCACACGTGTAACAGACAGACGGTGGATTTCTTACTAACACATGTAGGTGCGTTGGACAAGTATGGCTTATTCTTAAGCGAGCTCCGTGACTTTCTCCTGTCTTGTCAATTTGATTGGTTGCTTCCACTTTTGGACTGTGTCTTTTATTTGTCGCAATTTATTGGTGCTATTGTTCTACTCTTCTTGCCATTTGTTAAGGCAGTTTCTAGCCACCAACCTCTAGACACCGTTATTAGGAACGCGTTGGTAGGCAACAGAGTTGTTTGCTCTAGTGACTGCAGCACTGTCAGCCAAATGGTTACCTGGTATCCTAACATGTCACTCAATCTGTAAATTTTGTCCTTTATCTGCAACATGGTTGGAACTATAGTGAATTGGTTAGTAATCCGTAAGAAAGCATTGAGGGCAGGTGCCGTTTTTATAGTATTTTATAGTTTTCTATATAATTCAACTGAGCATATAGACGCTAGAGAATAGGACTGTGAACGGACCTTGGTACGATCACGGACCAATCAATATAAATAAAAAAAATACAAGACAGCGTCCCTTTGTTACGGACACGTTCCTGGTTACGAACACGGCCCAATTAAAACACAAGACAACGCCCCTTCGGTTGTTTATGTTACGTTATTAATAATTTTTTTCTTATGAATTAAAGGATAATTTTCATGCCGTATGCTATTTAATTGACTGCAATAAAGTAAGAATTTTGCCGGTTACACCCTCAACAGCAAATCCACAACCGGTACCGTTCTTCGTTTTAGAGTCTCCTGTGAAAATGTCTTGGATGATCTGGTACTGTTGGAGTTGTATATAATATTCAAGCAGATAGATGCCATAAGGAGTGAAATCTTTTGCATAACGAGTTAGTGTGACATTTACACGTTATGAATGTGTATTTCCATGGAGGAGTTTTTGGGGCATTCCGAGCATGTATTGGTCCTTGGTTGTCGAGAATGATGTATAGTAACTTAAGAAGCCTTAGTGCAACCGGTTAAAGATATGTTGGGCTGTTAACATACAGTGAATTAAACTCGCCGTTTGTCATAGGCATTTTGTGGTTGAGATGAAAATTCAGGGTAAGTATTTTTGTGATAAACTTCATTGCACGGCGTGTAAATAGTATTTATAAAGGTGGGATACCTACTTCACATTCTGAGCATCACAGTCTACCTGGGTCCCAAACTTTCGCACACGCTATCTTGGAAGCCTCAAGTCCATGAAATGGCAACGCTAATTCGGCAGCGGGCCATCTCAATTTCTTATCTAAGAGACTTGCAGCGATGTTGCAGCCTAACCACTCAACAGATAACTTACAAAACCGTTGCTGGCCCGATCGCCGACTATCGTGCCGTATGGCTGGCGTGGGCGCTAGAAGAAGCTCTCTTTCCGCTTTTCAGCCTTAAGAATAAGTTTTTTACGCCGCATGATGTGGCTGTCACCTCATGACCGCACTTACAATGTCCACCGCATCGCCAACCATGATCTTATAGTCGCAAAGCTCCACCTCACCCAGCAACGCTTTGCGGACGGCTGCATCCAGAATACTGGCTCGAGCTACATCACCCTTGCGTCGCCCCCATAACACAGTCGCTGATTAAAACGGATATGCCGTTTATCTCCATTAGCGCTCCTCCTCTGTGCAAAACATTTAATGCAAAACTCAGCCTCTATTGTCGAGGATACTCTTCTGGTTCTTTAGTGACCCTATTAGACACTCCACCATTCTGTCCAATTGTTTTGCTGCAGATCTCTCCATTACAGGCTGCGAGCACTTTCCACCTTAAATGATTTGTTCGATACCGTGCATGTTTAGCATTTCTAAATTTATTGGTTATTATGCTTACTATACCAGTAAGAAAATCACAATTTACGTTTTTTTCACATAAATGAGCAACTGTGTTACTGTCTTTTTATTTTTCAAGGTGTACTAGACTGTGTATGTTGTTAAGCCCAAAAATACGTATTATGTTCCTTTTTTATGTATTATAACATAACCGCTTTATATTCTATTCTTAAGAATAAACAAAGGTTAGCTTCTTTCATCTTATTTACATAGACTTCAATGTGCCGTATTGTTAAGCAATTAATTATAATAAATTTTTTTTCCATTTTCACCACACGTGTTCTTTGCATTGGCTAAAGAGGGCTTTTGAGCCCTAGAAAATCCCATTATGTTGCTTTTCTTTACAGTGTATGTTCTTGCTTAAAATTATTAAATAAATACTGATAACAATACAAATACAAGTAGAGTACTCGTGATGGTGCAGTACTTCATCTGCTGACATGCGGCTTGTCTGTCGCCGAACTATCTTAAATACATTGGCCCGTAGCATGCACAAGCTACTAAAGTTCTGTATTTCGGGCTACTAGCTAATATCAGGGAAACGCCTAATACAAACTTTAATAACTCCCATAGCACGGACAGTTAATTAGCGATGTATTAGCTGATCATGCCTACTAGCAAAAGTACGCTTGGCAATGTCGCATATTACTGTCACTTGTCAAAATAAAATATATGCAGACATTGAACAAATTAAATTGTTTTATATTTTACTGATATTGATTGTTAATTGAGGTAAGTAAATAGTTCATTTATCAATTTTAACTATTTTGCTTATTCGCTAACTACTAGTTTAACATCATTCTATAGTTTCAAGGAATACATTTTCTGTTTTCAATTTTATATATTTTCAATGACTGATTTAATGATTGGATCAAGCAGAGAGCGGACAGATAAATGGGCAAATGAAGAAAATTTGTTATTGTTGGAATGTGTGCGAGCTCATCGGGAAGTGATTGCATGTAAAATTAATGCTGTGAATGTGTTAAAATCATGCATGGGCCGAGATAGGCAATATTTTTTGTGCAAATGAATATGTGAGAACTGTTGTAAGAATAAAAGAGCAATGGAGACGAATGAAATCAAGTGCTTCAATCGAGAGGCAAATGAAGATAGAAAAAGAGACGAGGTAGATAAGAAATTATACGGCGAAGAAGGAAAATAGAAAAATTTAAGTTAGAACTCGTCGAGTTGAAAAAAGGAAATTTTATTTAAAAATTGTTGTGTTAAAAAATAAGATAAATTAGTCTATTATTAATTATGTACTTTTATTTAACGGTTACATTGAAAATTTAATTAATAACAAGTTTAGTAGACCAAAAACATGTATATTTTTATATGTACAAACCAAGGAAAATGATGTTTTGCAACCAATGCGAACAAATAGAACTAGTATATCACCTATGCTAAAAGTGTTAACGACTTTCCAATATTTTATATAAAGGTTTATGTTAAGCTGGATGTTGAAAATAACTTGCCGTAAACTGCGTTCACATCATCCTCCTAATCAGAGGTTTCAAAATCGGAATCTACGAATTAAAAATATATTTTATTTATAACCACAATGTGAAGTAATTACTAATAGACGTACCAATATCACCTTGATTCCTGGCAATGCGAATATTGTGCAAACCATGTAAAACGCCTACAAAAATTATTATTATTACTGAAAAATTCACCATTGAGGTCATGTTTCGGAAGTTAGTATTAGATCGGTTTAACATTTGAATAATTAAATGATATAGCAAAACATTTTTTAGAGCGATTACCAAATATATTTATAGATTATATTAATGGTAAAGTACGAAGCAGAAAAGCATAGCAGCCACACTTCATTCTCTTCATCGCACTGCACAGTCGTAGACAAATGTGGAGACGCGCACACTTATAATTTATGCCGCTTATTTTGAATATCACGTAAAAACTTTCCGTTGTTTTCTTGATATAAACCTTTTGCAAAATATCGCAAAGTAGTGAACACCAGTAGTGTAAATGAAATAGTTGTTCTATTTGCTTGTAAGCGATATCTGCAACGAAATTCTTTTTCTGACAATAAATCAAATGGGTTTCTTCGGTTTCTATATATAAATATACGTTTTTTGGCCTAATAATTGCCAAGTCTTCACGCATTTCGTGAATATCACGTATAGCATTCGCCATTTTTGAATGCTAATACAACGCTAAACATGGTCCTAGCAGGTTTTGAGGAGTGTATTAATTTGTTGTCATTACTATGGGTTACCATGCTAAATAGCCCTCAGTAGCGTGTGCGTGCTATGCTTTTTTAGTAGGCCCGACATTATTAGCTAATGCAGTCTTAGCTTGTCCGTGCTACGGGCCATTTTGATTAGATCGTTGGAATTCATTAAACTTTTACATTTTTCAAAATTTTTCAATTCTAACTATCTTTATAATATACGTATAAGAATGTTCAATGACAGACGCGTTAGTTTTTTTTTTTTTAGGATATGATGGTATTGGATTATTTAGTCCAGTTTGATTAGGTTTGGCTTCAAAATATTATGATGAAATATCGGAAATTGGATCTAATTCATAAAATTTTGACCTATCCAACATTATTTTTTGGTCGGTTGAATTTTTAAATGTATGTAATGGTTGTGGAGTTAGTTTTAATGTTTGTTTTTTGGCGTGCATATGTTTTGTTATGTATGAAATGGTAAATAGGAAAGCAAAAAAAAAATCATCGTGGTCGTAAAAAAATTCTGAACTTTGTTTTTTATATCTGGAACTAGAGACGCTACAATATAATTTTTAGAAGTTACAGAAGCAGCTGAAGCACGCGAAACGGTAAGTAGAGCTATGAATACCCTATGCTTGCTTTAAGCTTCGAAGTAACTGCATTTTTTTATTTGGTCATAAGTTTTGCAATTGTTTATTCTTCTTTGTGCTTCGGGCATTCTCTATAGGTCGATGCGTGAGGCCCATTACATTTCACGCATAAAATATCGATGCATTCCTTCATGAAAGGATTTGCCACAAATACATATTTGGTCTTTTTTCGCATCGACTTGACGTATGGCCGAACTTTTGGCATTTGTAACAACGCATCGGGTTTGGGATATATGGCCGAAATAAAGGAACTTACATTGCTGCCCGAACATTTCCTAGCAAAAAAGAGTGGATATATGTTAATATTATAGCAGGAGTTTCAAATTTAGTCCCGTTTACTTTTTTTTTTATTCAATAATCTCGAATACACCATGCTATTTTAGTTCCGTCTTTAATTCGTCTAAAGAATAGCTTTAAATATCCCTGCAAGAAATAACTTTTAGATGTGTAAGGTGATGCGTGTGAACAGAAACTGGATGTTTGCCGAGAACTTTAAACTCTAAAACTAGTTATTTGGATTTTTTTCTGTTCTTGTTTCAATATGTAGACCATTTTAATTCTTTTTAGTGTTTGTATTTCACCTATTAAGCCATATTTTGATTTTGTAATGCGAAAAAGATTTAAATCACCACCAGATACCGGGGAGAAGACTCCTGATCACTTGGCTGGTTCTTTGCCTATCTCTTGGGTTGCAGTGGTTGCCCCTCACCCCAACGCCAAAAAAGCCGCCCGCAAACATGAAAAACAAAAGCTAAGCAAAGATATCCAAAATCGGATAAAATTGTACAAAATATAAGAGATTATATTCCCAGAAGCGAATAAGATCAAACAAAAATCGCCCGAAATTTCGACAACAACATGTAAATAAAAAGATATTTGCAAATTAAACGTAATTTTTAACTCGTTTTTATGTGTTATTTACAACATATTTTACCAACATAACTAGTTATATTACATTTTATACCAGCATATATTAACAAAGGTGATCTACCTATAGTTATTAAATACAAAAATAATGATTACAATCATTATTTTTGTTTATAATTTTATAAGAACATTGATAAATCGGTTTATTTTCTTGAAGAATTTGATAATTTACATACATTTTTGCAACAATATGTATTAAATAAATATTAATTAGTTAAAATAATCGACAGATAATTATTAAAAGATAAGCGAATTTCAAGTAAACAAGCTTTTTTACGATTTGTTTTTAAAGAATAATTATTAATATTTCCAAAAATAATCAGAAAGCGTAAACATACAGAAACTTAAACAATAAAGACGAAGTTATCGACAAAGAGGATTTCTATAGCTGTCACATCTACCTTTGTTTATTTATGTTGGTATAAAATGTAATATAACTAGTTATGTTGCTAAATTTGTTGTAAATAACACATAAATACGAGTTAAATAGTAAGTTTAATTTGCAAACATCTTTTTTATTTACAATTTTTTGTACAATTTTATCTGATTTTGGATATCTTTGCTTAGCTTTTGTTTTTCACGTTTGCGGGCGGCGTATTTGGCGTTAGGATGAGGGGCAACCACTGCAAACCAAGAAAAAGGCAAGGAACCAGCCAATTGATGGAGCAATCTTATCTCCGGTATCTGGTGGTCACCCGTGAGAATGGAGGAGATTTATATCGGTTTCGTATTACAAAATCAATATATGGCTCAATAGGTGAATTAAAAACACTCAAAAGAATTAAAATGGTCTACATATTGAAACAAGAACAGAAAAAAAAATCCAAGAAGCTAATTAGACTACAAAGTTCTCGGCGAACATCCAGCTTCTGTTAAATCACACGCATCACCTTACACATTTAAAAGTTATTTCTTGCTACAATTGAAATGTATTCGCACAAGACTCACGTAAAAAACATCCGTTCACTCTGGCATCTGGTACACGACCGGAGTTGGGAGTGGGGATAAGAGCTGCAGCAGCTAGGTGAATTACACATGAATTACGGAACAATAACAATTTATTACATCAAAAAAGATTGCACTTGACTGGGCTTTTGATGCAAATACACGTCAATTACTAAGTATAAACATTATAAAGAAAATAAGCTTAATAAAACATTATTGGAGTAATGGCAATCAAACGTCCAGACGTGAATATTTATATAAGGGCACCAGCCCGGTATTCCCGGACGTCCTGAAGGCGGCAAAGAGATGCTGGTGGCTGCGCTCAGCTGTCTGGTGCTATGTGTTCTACGATCTCCAATTGCTTTGGTAAATATATCCTCTCGTATGGTCCTCGTTCCGAGGTTATGTCCTCACGTACGTTATTTGAGTAATTACGGCAGAATCAATTGCCTTAATCACAGGTGGAGAGTTTTATGTACGCGGTATAAATGAACGGGAATTTAAAGCCACGGTATTAACAGAATTTAAACATTAAATAAACTAAACGATATATAGCAAATGAGCATGCTTGAATACTGAATTATTACGCAACAAAAAAGGAAAAATTGAGTCTACAATTAAATTGATAGCAATTACAAAGAGTGCAGTGATAAACAGAGTGACATTTTATGGTACATGGCAAAATTGAAGAACTAGTGAAAAACACTAATACAGTTCGCAAAAGGCCAGAATATTCAAAATTGGGAGTTGAATATATAACGCAGAATTTCTGTTGCTGAACTAGCAAAATTGATAAGCACGTGTGCCAAAAGAAATATATCCCCGAAACCACGTATTAAACTGGATTCCGGCTAACCAAAGATCAATATTTCAATATAAGTAATCAATTATACATATCTGAGGTCGTTGATTCTGTCGGAGACTCAGCTAAGGAATAATGTAATAAAATGCACTTGACAAAAAAAACTGATATTGAACGATACTGGATCTGTAAGACTTCCGCCTAACTAGCTGGTCAACCGACAAGAGAGCGACCTTTTGTATCCTTTGAGAATCGACCAGTTATTCCCGCAGGTGCCGGATTAACTAATCCCGCACGAGGTGCGCGCAACGCCGGCGAGGGACAACAATCGTCTTGCAGTAAAACCGCTAGAAGTCTCGATTACCTCGAAATTGTGCCAACTAGGTCCATAAAATATCGCCAGCGTTACAAAATATATATATATATATATATATATATATATATATATATATATATAAATATATAAATCATATTAAAGGTTTGTGTGGTAGGCACTTGGTGAAACATTTTGATTAATTGAAATAAAAATACACTTGGTTTTGTTCACAATGTTTATTATATATACGACGCGTTGTATATAATAAACATTGTGAAAAAAACCAAGTGAATTTTTATTTCAATTAATATATATATATATATATATATAAATATCTATATATATATATATATATATATATTTATATAAATACATATATATATATATATATATATATATATATATATATATATATATATATATATATATATATATATATATATTTATATATATATATATATATATATATATATATATATATATATATATATATATTTATATACACGGTTACTTAGTTGCCGGGCTAGCTAACATTTATAAGAAAACGAAAAGAAAACGATATTGAAATGGTATGAAAACCAAAAAGAAACACACGAACGAAAAGGTAGACTATTTTATCGAGACGATAATTTCTCCTTGTCAATTCAAGAAAAAAAAAAGCCACCTCCTTTTAGCTTTCATCGCCATCCGAATGTTCAAACTAACGTGACAATAATATATATATATATATATATATATATATATATATATATATATATATTATATAAAAATATATATGTATATATATATATATATATATATACATATATATATATATATAAATATATATATATATATATATATATATATATATATATATATATATAGATATATATATATATATATATATATATATATATATATATATATATATATATATATATATATTTATATATATATATATATATATATATATATTTATATATATATATATATATATATATATATATATATATATACATATATATATATATATATTTATATATATATATATATATATATATATTTATATATATATATATATATATATATATATATATATATATATATATATATATATATATATATATATATATATACTGAAAATGTATGTTATCCTGTTTAGTGGTACTCAATATTATATAATATAAAAATTATTTCAAATTTTAAATATATTTTAACATTTTACAATTAACTTTTATTTCATATCTTGATTTGCTTACGCTATTCAACTCTAGTTGCTAGATGCTCTCAACTAGCCTTTCTCACAGCTCATTCTAATCAAGTTGATATATTTATTCCGAGGAAGTCTTTTCATTATATTCATACGATATGCTTTCAAAATACTCATACCAGCTCATTTAATTCTAACCTATTCTGCCTATTTTATTTTTCTCATTATGGCACTGCTTATAGACCCACGTTACTTGCTTTCCATCTTTGGTATATACTCTTCATATGCCTCTTCAAAGTTTTTATTTTATTATTTGTATCTTTTAATTGTTAAGTATAGTAGGTCGATAAAACCCTATGAAGTTTCTTAAAATATAATAATACTTACAGGAATATCCGCAGAATGGTTTGATGAGTATTGGAAGTATCCAACAGGTTGCATACTCTTTTGTAACGTTCCATTTGCTTCCAAATCATCCAGAAGAGCTACTACAGTAAAATTACCTTCTGCATCGCCATTATTGTCAATATAAACCTAAAATGATATCAAAACTGTATAGTCTTTTGTCGATGTGAGAACTAGGTGCACGGAGAAACAAAGGCAAATTTTCGTTTTGAACGGAACACTTTATAGAAAGTTTAATATTTTAAATTGAAAATACCTATCAATTTACAATGGGAATCACGCCCTAAACTTCCAGATCTGCTATTAAATTAATGCTAAATGGGGTCACTACTTGTACGGAAACTACCATTATGACTTAAATTTATTAATATGAAAAAGTTTTATCGGCTTTCTTGCTAGAGGTGATGTGGCTCAATTGGATATAATATAAAAGCGCACATCTATAGGTTATAAAATCAATCCCCACCATCAGCCAATTCACTTTTATTATTATTTTTTAATCATTCAATTGTTTTGGGACTATTTGTTTAAATATTGCAAAAAAATTGAAAATCTTTATTATTTACATAAAAAAAATTATTAAAATTGCTTGTTCTAATACAATTAATAGTTTCTTTGTTGGTAATCCATGACGACATAATCACCTGAATTTTGCGAATAATAAGATAGGTACTAACAGTTATATGTGGTCCTTGATTGTTTTAAACTCTATAGCTATAACAGTAAATTTTCATTATTAAAGTTCAAAGATTATAGTTATGAAACTACTTCGTGTGCAGATTTTAACTAGATATATTGTCTGAATAAGCTCTTCAAGAATAGGAAATGCATATGCTAGGCTTTCAAAACCTAAGGGGAAGGTTTAATAATTTTACTTTGAACCTCTTAGGCTGTAAAGCGCACACACACAATAATAGAGCTTGATAAAACAACATCCGGGCACAATAAAGACGATGGAAATTTTATTGCAACAACATTCTTCTGTGGTCTTGAAAGGAAACATCACGTGCGTACCTAATTCTACCATGCTAATACAATTAAGGCCAAGGACGGAAACAGGGGCAGAAAGAATCAATGAATCATTTACTTTAAATGAAGTCGTAAATAACATTTGTTACTATAAAAACAATATTTTACCCGACAAAATCAAGAGACAAATTATTCCCTCTACTCCTTTTAAATCCAAAGGATTATTTAAAATGAAGCAATTACAAAATAATAGAAAAATATCCGATAACATACATGAACAATGGCGTACATAAAATAGCGACTGGCAAGGTCCTTCAAAAAAGATTAAAATTCAGTCAAATTCACCAAAACACTTTACAGCTTTTAAAATTTATGATTATTGGTAGACAAATAAGGCTATTGACAAAGGAAGGAAATATCTAATAGCAATTGACGCGTCCTTTTGAGAACGCGCTTTAGGAGGATTATTTAATATAATATTATTGTTGTCAAAAATTTCTTTGGCATTCCGCGGATACAGGGATGAAGGTAGGCTATTCACGCCCTAAATGTAACATGAAAGGAATATATAAAGTAAAAAAAAAATTGTAAAAATAGAATCAAGAAATTGTAAAATATTAATAAAAAGTGATAAAAATGTACATGTAAACATATAGAATATAAATAGACCAAGTAATAAAATAAAACAAAGAATTTGTAAATATTTAATAAACAGGGATAAATTATAAACATATAAATGAAATTATAGTTAAAAACAGCACCATTAAATGAAGGCAAAAAAACTTGTATTCCTGAGATACAGGACAACTCTGTCCATGAAAGTTGAATGGGCACTAAGAGACACCAACAGGTCAAGTAACCGAACTGCCCTGTCTTGCTGCTCGGTAATTTGCGAACATTCCAACAAACGTTTCGCACATCGGAGCGTCCTCCCGGTGCAGACCGACAGGTGTGCTCCATCCGCAGTCTCGCCACAGCGACCTTCTCTCTTCGGGATGCTTTATGGGTAGAATCACATGGTCTCACGTTTCGCTTTACATTCCTAAGCTTATGTAAATCTATATTGCCTCCACCTTTCTTGCCACCGCTTTATGATCTGATGCTTGAAATAACTCTTGATATCATCAACTTGCACCCGATAATAATCAATAGTGGCCTTTGCCAAAGCTCGTTTAGCTGCTGCAGCAAGTGCCTCATTCTTACAAATACCAACATGACTCGGTACGCAAATAAGGCGCACGATAGACCCTTGTGAGGATAGAGTCATAAAATTTGGTGGTATTTGCTACAAAAGAGGATGTTTTGGGTAGAAAGATTCAATCGCTTTTAAAGCATTCATTGTGTTGGGGATGTTGTAGATTTTCTCTGTAGGATTTTTAAATAACACACGGCAGTTCTTACTTTAACATTTATTTACAACAAAGAAAAACCAAATGTGTTACACAACACCAAACTAGAATAACGTTTAAAGTTTCTATAATATGCATGAGACATATGTTAATACTTTTTATTTTGGCTTCAAGAACTGCGCATTTAAGTTGACTTGAACATTCTGTTATCTATATGAGACTGGTTTTGGTATGCCGCGAGACGTTCAGCATGGATAACCCCCACCAAGGCTTTTGGGTTTTTCCAGATAAGAAAATACCAGATGTTCAGCAGAATATTTGTAGTAGGGAAAACACATTACATTTCTAGAAAGTGCAAATGTCACGTTTTGGTTGTTGAGAGCAATTACTAGGAAGGTTCACAATAAAAAAGTAATAAATAAAAATAACTTCAAAATACCTAGCACGTCTACTAAAATTACCGTCAGACCGTGAAGGTTCGAGGCCTGAACACATTGAGTCCAAAGCAACATTAAAAGAATTATTAGCAAGTCTGCAAACATAGAGAACTGCTTGGTAGAAAGCATACAGCTCTGCTGTGTACTTCAACAAGGGTTTATGAAGTCGAAACTTACGAGAACCTCTTGCCGATATAATTGCGTATGCAATTCTGCAGGCGCTCTTTGAACCATCGGTGTAAATGCAAATGCATTGCTGATAGTTTACAATGTTTCGGAAAAACTCACGTCGGAATAGCAAAGTTGGAGTAGCAGATTAATCTATCTTTGAAAGCGCATAGTTGTTTTTCGGACGAAAAAAATTCCTAGGAGGAAAGGGACTGAAAGAAGTGTCAGGAGTTGTAGGTATTTCTCCATACATATAGCAGGATCTTACAGAAAAAAATGCCAACGAACGAGCCCTTCTGTCATATACCTCCGCAAACTGTTGACCAAGGGCAGTGTCAAAAATCAGGTGATTTGGTTTCGACTTCAAGGTTGTCCTGTAGTTCATGGTCAAAGGCCTGCGATGATCATACAGAAAAGGCTCGCCAGCTTCACACAAAATACTTGGTATTGCACTGATGCGAAAAGCATCAGTAGAAGGACGTATACATGTTTGCTGTGACGTATCGATAGATTTGATAACAGATGGCTTGGAAGACGGGTAAGCGATACAGCCGTAGTCAAGCTTGCCGCGTATCAAAGCCCGATACAGGCGCAGCATATATATTCCATCGGCACCTCACGATTAAAAAGTTAGAACTCGACACAGATTTAGAGAACACCGACATTCTGCCTTCAAGGTCACAAGGTGGGCACGCCAGTTAAGGTTTTAGTAAAATTGAAGACCAAAAAAACGGACAGTTACCACAGACGGAAGAACAGTACCGTTGAGAGAGAGACTAGGATCTAAAACAGTGATTCCCAAAGTGGTCTATATCGACCCACAGGGGTGTATGACAACCTGCAAGGGTTCTACGTCAGCGAAACAAAAATTTGGGGGTCCATGAAATGATAATGGCGGTCCACGATAGTGGATCTCAACATACACTGATAGTACCTATTTACTTACATTATCTATCTTATAATATAAAGATATATACATTATTTATAAAAACACCTATGAAGTAAAAAATTTATTATATATGTTTATAAAATTGTGTAAGTTGTAGGATGTAGGTGTTTGTTTTGTGGTCGCAATACATTTTGAACATGTAAAAACCTGCACATAATGATATACCAGTATCATCTTGTAACAAGAATACGCGCAGTCTCAGAGAAGAAACATCTTGGTTAATGTCTTTGCTCAGAGCTTTGCGAACTTGCACTGACTTGTTCAATTCGTCACTCAATAAATACGAATGTAAGACAAATACGTTTATTCGTTTCCTGAATCTGGAAAAGGAAAGTGCTAAGAAAATCTTTAAAAATATATAAACTGGTAGTTCACCACACAAATTATAGTGAATCAGTGTTATTTTGTTTGAGAGTGCTGGAGAAAAGGAAGTACATTATTTTTTATTAAATTTTAGTTTTGGACTCGTAGTTATACGCCTATGCCTGTCATAAAATCTAAGACCATACGATTTAATTTTGACTTTGATTTTTTAATACACAGCTGCTAGACTTTATGTTTTATTTAAATAGATTAATTTTGCCCACATATGACTGATGCCATGTCCAAATCTAAAAAGAAATGTAAACAGTACAGTGTTGATTATTTGAAGCTTGGCTTTATTCCATCATTGTAGGACAAACAATTGCCTATGTGCCTATTATGCAACACAGTTTTGGGCAATGACGCTATGAAACCATCTAAGCTGCAGGATCATCTGAGAAAATGTCATCCTGATAAAACAGATAAAGATTTGAAATACTTTCAAACACTCAAAGATAAACTTCAGAAGAGACCCACTATGGACAGAGTGTTCACATCGATGTCTCAAAGAAGCGATGATGATTTGCGGGTGTCGTACAATATCTCGTTACTAATAGCAAAATCCGGAAAACCACAAACTATCGGAGAGAAGTTAATTTTGCCAGCAGTTGAAGAGGTTTTAAAAACTGTTTTACACAAACCTGCATCTGATATCATTAAAACAATTCCCGTAAGCAACAATACTGTTGAAAGATATGAGTTCTGATATTGAAAGCATTTTGTGTAATTATTTTCAAACGACTTCTTTCTCTATATAACCGGAGGAGTCAACTTTACCTGGTAATGCAGTATTATTATTAGCATATGTTAGTTTAATTATGAATCAAGAAATCTACGAAGAACTGCTCTTCGCAAGAACATTAACAACCGACACTAAAGGTGAATCAATATTACATGTTTTGAGGTATTACTTCATTGAAAAAGCAATCCCTTTATCAAATATAATATTAGTAGCTACAGATGGAGCACCTGCCATGGTTGGACGTTATCGTGGATTTATAAGCTAACTAAACCAAATGTGTCAGGGGTGTTAGCAATACATTACGTCATCCATCGACCACATATAGTTGCTAAACATTTGAGTGTTAGATGGCATGAACCTTTTCAATTAGTCATTAATGCAGTAAACCAAATCCGAAGCAACGTGTTGAATACGCGGTTATTTGCGCAGTTATATGAAGAAAATGACGAACATTTTCATCAATTACTTCTTCACACTGAAGTACGCTGGCTGTCGAAAGGCTTTTATTTGACAAGAATTTTTGCACTTTATGAGACCCTTTTAGAATTTCTGGATACCAAAGATAAAATTTTAAAAGAAAATTTAATGAAGTGGAAAACAGACATTGCCTATTTAACAGATATGTTTACAAAATTTAATATGGTTAATTTGCAGTTACAAGGCGACAGTCTAAATTTGATTAAAACTAAGGCCATCTTATCAGTTTTTCTTGCCAGAGTTAAACAAATGAAGCCAATTATTGGATGGGGTGAATTATCCCAGTTCCCTAATTTGTCACAGACAAACTGCCAAGAAGACGACGTATCAACCTACGTTCAACATTTAAATGCCCTCTATTCAGATTTTGAAACTAGGTTTGAGGACGTTTTGACAAGGGTAATACCACCGTGGATAATTAACCCATATGGTGACATAGAAGAAACCAATGTCCTAATAAAAGAGGAATTAACAGAACTTATTACAAACGAAGAACTTAAGGTTCAGTTTAAAAACGGATATCAGCAATTCTGGCTGCAAAACAACATACCCGTGACTTATCTAGTATTATGGAATATAGCAAAGAAGTTTATAATTTCCTTTCCATCGTCATACCTAGTGGAAAGAGGGTTCAGCGCTTTTACCAATCTCTTAACGAAAAAAAAAAACAGACTGGACATCATAAGCAGAGAAGATTTAAGATCACATAACTAACGCCAAATGTTGATAATTTATTATTGAAGCATCAGGTTCATCCTTTTCACAAAAATCATTTACTTATTGCTTAGTTTACGTTATGTTTATTTTATGTTACGTATATTTTATATAACAGATACAAAATTTTATTTTGAGTAGATTTAATTTAAATTCAATTAATAAATGTGTAAAACTTAACATGTGTTTTACTTTAAGTTGTTAACACTTAACTTTGCTACAGTTAGAAATTTACAACAAATCAACATCAGGTAAGTGGGGGTCTACCCCAAACCGAAAAACATGGCAAGGGGTCTACGACACAAAAAAGTTTGGGAACCTCTGATCTAAATGAATGTAAAAGCACCCTGTATTGGACGCAGAAAACGTGAAACCATGCTCTGTTGCCTAAGTGTTAAGACAACTGATTGTTAACTGCAGCTGATGCTCTATGGAAGCCATACTGTGAGATCTGCAGAACATCACCAAATCGTCGACGTACAAGGATCCTTGCACAGGTGAGCGGATTCGCCGAGCAACACTGTTGATAGCCATGGCATACAACGTGACAAAGTGAATAGTTCCTTGCAGTACTCCGTTTTCTTGATTAAAAATGTTGGAGAGGTCAATTCCAACACGATTTTGAAACTTCCTCATGGAAAGAAATCCTTCAATATATATAGAAAGATTACCTCTCAAGCCCCCTGAAGTGTAAATTGCGCATAATAACAAATCGCAAAATTTGGTATCATACGCCCAGGCATATCAAAAAAATCCCATCTATCATATGTTAAATGTTGAGAAAAGCATCGTGGATTGTTAATTCAAGTCCAACTATGAGGTCCGCAGTGAAACGATAACGGCGGAAGCTGCAATGGTTGTAATCCAGCAGGTTGATTGATTTCAGGAACCAAACAATACGCCTGTTGATCTTCCATGCCATGAGCTTGCAGACACAAATAGTATGTGAAACTGGGCGATAGCTAGATGGTAGTGCATTATCAATTCCAGATTTTGGAATTTGTTCTATAATCGCTTCACGCCATAGTGTTGAGCATATACCAGAAATGCAAATGCGATTACCAAATTATGGAAAAGGTTTTTCCCAACAGGATCCAAATGGTGAAGTATCTCGTAGTAAACAGAATCAAATCCAGGAGCACAGTAGTGAAAAGCTGATTTCACATTGACAAATTCATCCACGCAGGAAAAAAAATTCGCCCGCAGAAGAAAATTTGAGACATTGGCGTTAATGTTTGAGACGGGAATTCAGCTGGGTTATGATTGGCACTTGAAGTATACGCGAGAGTGGATGCTATGAAATAAGGAAATTTAGACCGACATGTAATGATATTGCCATTGATTTTTAGGCCAGAAACAGTGCTAAACTTTGATTGGCCAGATTTTCTGACCTTCTCTTATTCTTTAGAAACTGGAGTGGAGTTTGTAATGGAAGCATTATACTTCTGCCATTACGCCTTCTTATTCAACCAAACAATTCTTCTAGCTTTGGCTTGGGAATAGTGTATCATACTCTCGGTGGTAGGATTTCGTTTAAAATGGCGATAAATACGTCGCTTTTCATGGATAGCAACCTGGCACTGCTCGATCCAGCTGGGGACGGGTATTCTTTTAGAAAATATCTGCAGTGTCATGCACCGAACTTTCTTATACGCATATGGGTTAAACCACATCGTAGTTAACTTATTTTTCTAATTAATAATATTTGTTCCAACCTTTAGATCGCTTTTACAGTAAATATATTTCTTAGAAACAATATAAAATGTCAAACTTCAAATTATTTATATCTATTTTGTTAAACAATTGACAGGCGCAGATGATACGATTTATGTAAAAATTTATATAATAAGCAGAAATTTATTTTGAAGCCAGTACTCTTTTTGAAAAATAATTCAAATAAAAGTTGTGTTAAATATAAATACCTTTAAATTTTGTTCATGCAAATTTTCTGTCACTATAACCATTTTGGAGTAATTGCAGAAACTGCAAAAAATGACTAGAGTAAACAGGCACTCCCGCTTTGAATTTTTTTTTTCAAAAATAAGAGGTGCACACCCCAGGCATATGCAGATTTTAAGTTTAAAGTTTCATAATTTTAGCTTCAACCGTTTAGGCTGTAGAGAACATACTCACACACACACACACACACACAGACGGACGTCATTCCGAAAATAGTCGGAATCGATTCAGGGAAGGTCAAAACTATATTTCCGTTAAAATCTCGAGTTCGAAATTTTTCATGATTACAATACTTACTTATACTGCGTATAAGAAAGTAAAAATAGGTGCTAGAGGAATACTTTCTTGAGCAGCAGACTTGATTGCCTCCGTGAAATACCGACCGTCAACGAAAATATTTTCACCAAATACAGCCAACTGCAAGAATAGATTACAATCCGTTCGCTTTAAAGCCTAATTCGGACATTGGGCATCTAACTCTGAGCCCTTCAAAACTTTCAGAATGTTCGGAAAGTGGTCATTTTGACGTTAGTCCAAATGCACATGCCAGTCAAACACTGGAGCTCTGGTGTCTTGAAAATGTGATTCCTGTAAGAAAATGTAAAAAGGAGGCTTCTCGGTCTTGAGAGGTTTAAATTCCTTGAAATGGTTGTAGAAACCATAATAATTCCATTGTAGTATGAGAAGCATTATTTTGGTGTGGTAGATATCTCTTACTCTGGCCAAGAGAGTTTTATAGTTGTTACTTCCATTAGAGAAGAGGATCTCGAGGAATGAGATCCCTTTCTTGAAGAATGGAAGAACTTGAAACACTAGATGTGTCTCGTACCTCCATTGAACGTTTCTTTGAAATAACTTTCGGCGTAGAAGAAGGACTTGACTTTATATGAGTAACTTTTTGTTTTAGTTTAACTGTTACATTTTTACTTTCTTATACGCAGTATAAGTAAGTATTGTAACCATGAAAAATTTTGATCTCGAGATTTTAACGGAAATATATCTTTTGACCTTCCCTGAATTGAATCTGACCATTTTTGAGATGATGTCAGTCTGTTTGTGTGTGTGTGTGTGTGTGTGTGTATGTGTGTGAGTCTGTCTGTGTGTATGTGTGCGCTCTACAGCCTAAGCGGTATAAGATACAGTTATGAAACTTCAAACTCAAGATTTGTATGTGCCTGGAAGAAAAACCTCCTATTTTGAAAAGAATACTTCCACAGGAAGTGCATGTTTACTCTATTCATTTTTTGCATATTCTGGTATAACTCAAAAACGGTAGTTTTTACAGCAAAATTTAAAGAATGAAAACAATAAATATTAATATTTCGCTTAACTTTTATCTGCAAATATTTTTCAAATAAGGTACAGGTTTCAAAATAAAGAGTGTTGTTTTAATATTCTGCTTTAACTCAAAAATGGTAGTACTTACAGCAAAATTAGTAAGAATGAAAATAAAGATTTTAATATTTCGCAAATATTTTATTTGAAAAGTATTTTCAGAAAAGGTAACGGTTACAACAAAATTTAAGTTATTTTCAATATAACATTCAATTCTTCTCACGTCTATTAGTGGACGTTATGCCTATATAATTGTCCTCCGGTAGTAGTTGATCTACTCCAAGGAACAGCAGGAAAGGTCAGTTAGGGAAATTTGTGGGCCAGGGGGTGTCAGTAATATAACTGAAAATAGACTCCGACAACTTGGGCTTATGAAATATTGTGTACGGGTTGGGTTTGGAAGTTTAAGAAGACGTATAGAAAGAGATAGACATAGTAGACAGAGATAGATATATGAGAGAGAGATAGGTATATGCATTAGAAAAAGATAGATGTACAGATAAAAAATGAAAAGACAATTTTATCCACAGCATTCCGATATACTTCAAGGTATAAATAATTTTACTGATTCGACCGGTAATTTATTGCCGGTCGGTAAAATTATTTCTACCCTGAAATATATTGGAACGCTGTGGACAAAATCGTCTTCTCAATTTCGCTCTATAAATCTACTGCAATCTAATTAACAATGTTAATCATAGAATAAAAAAAAAACTATATTTGGAAATAAAATCAATATATTTCCATAAGATCTTTAAAATAAATATATTCAAGCTTAGACTGAGCTGTTAATTGAACTAAACTATTCACAAACATAATATTGGTCTAGAAAATGTTGAATTCATTCACATAATGTATGGAATCAATAACAGATACTTGAAGGTAAGGTTTAAAGTAGTGCCATAAAATCAAAATTGCTCCTATTTTGCTATAACAAAATTAATTTTTACTTTCTTATACGCAGTATAAGTATAGTAATTATGAAAGATTTACATCTCGATATTTTAACAGAAATATACCTGCTGACCTTCCCTGAATCGATTCCGATTATTTTTGAAATGACGTGTGTGAATGTGCGTGTAGTAGTTATGGTTTTACGTCTGGCAATAAACATCCCGTTACCAAAAAGCATATAATATGCTTCTTGCTGTTACCAGCATTAACACAGATTTTTGGACGCTTGGTAGCAGAGACAAACTCCAGTCCTTTCGTTTTCTGCTACTTTGCGGTGAATTTGTCGTATCTGAATTAAATGTAAACTATAAAATGTTATTTATAAGTGAAAATTAATTTGATGACTTACGATTCGATTTTCTGGTTTGACGATGATTACCCTTGCTCGATACCTCTGAAAACAATATTTTATTAGCTCAAGTTAAACCAAACAAAAATAGTTTATACCTTCCGGTCGCACTGAAACACAATAATCGTGCTCCCTCAACGAAGATGTAAAAGAAGATGCACTTGTTACATCGGGCATGGGGATATCTAAATAAATTACTTTATTAATAAAATCATTTATCAAATTAAAATGGTTTTCCTACCTTCTTGCACAGCGTACCGCTCATCCAAGTACAAAGTTGGATAAGCACCATGTAATACGGTAGTTCTGCCTTTACCATTTATATAAATCCACCAAGGACTAAAATGTTTAAGGCAGACCCGATACGAATGATAAATTTGCTTTTCTGGCATTTTAAATAATTTCGGATTGTTTACCAGCCCAATCCAGTTTTTAAACATCGTGTTATAAGCTTTCGGAAACCACGTAAAACAGTACCCACTCGATTTGCAACTTGGCACAGCGCAACTCATGTTGGACGACATAATCTAATATATTTTAAATCAAGTAAAATACATAAAATTCAAGTAAAACGTAAGACTTACGGATTTTGTTACAATGTAACGCACTATTCAAACGCCATTAAAAAAAAACTAAATGTTGCAATAATAACAAAAAAGGTTGCCGCGCTTTTTAAATGTTATTTGTAATAACATATAATATTTCGTTCGTTAAGTAAAATTATTATAAAATAAATACGCTTCTCTCTAAATTTCTTATTAAAAAATAAATACGCTTATTATAAATGAAAATTATACAGTGTATAAGTAAAAATAAATACAAATTACTTAATAAGCATTAAAATTTATTTTAAATTTAACATCCAAATATAGAACTAAGTATTTTAATTTATATAGCTCTTATAAAAAAATATGTTATTTAAATACAGAAAAATTTTAATTCCAATATTTGCCGAAACAATCACTCAGCCCATATTGTAGGAAACAATAGTACGGTTAGTACCTGAAAAGCGACGGTCACGCTCACGGCGGCCATTCTGGTGGAGTATATAATTCGAACTAATTCGAAGCCTTCCCCCCAACAAAATGGCCGCCTGTGAACCACCGTTGATCTACTCGCAACGGCATGTCTGGCGCTGATCCACATACAAGTATACACTGGCGTACTACGTAATGTAGTGCTACTTCCGCACTAAAGGTGGCTACCATAAAAATGTCATCCGCTATTACACGACTACCTAAATCATACATGTACGACAGTTCGTGTATTGTTACTGATTGTTTCATTTGTATATAATTGCGGATATATTTAGCGGACGATATTTTTGTTATGTTTATCAAAATTTCAAATATTTTACATTCCTATTCGTATTGTAATCATGAAAAATATTGATCTAGAGATTTTAACGTAAATATATCTTTCGACCTTCCCTGAATTGAGTCTGACTGTTTTTGATATGATTTTTCAGAAAAGGTACTGGTTACAAAAAAATAAGTTATTTATTTTACTTTTTATATTTTATATTGAATAGTTCGTGTATTGTTGCTGATTGTTTCATTTGTATACAATTGCGGATATAATTAGCGGACGATATTTTTGCAATAATGGTAGTAGTTGGATAATTTATAAATAATAACATGTATAAAATAATTTAATATATAGTATAATAATATATTAAATCTGTCGATGAACTTCATTATGTGTCTTTGGTTAGATCGTTAGTATTTATAAAACTTTAATATATTTCAAATTTTTTTTTAATTCTAACGATTTAATTAACATGCGTATAAGAAAGTCCAGTGACAGACACGTCAGCTTTTTATTGGTTGGTTTATTATTTGGACAGCTGTATTCGAAATTGTTTTTAAAGTTTAAGTCACTATAAATTTTGGAATGTTAGTTTGAAGAACAGAAGGTAAAATTGGAACAGTTGAAGAAATATAAAAGGAAAGAGGGTTATCAGTCTGAATTTCAGTAGATTTTTTTAAACGGGCATTGAAGCAATTGTTACGAAAGAATGGCTAAAACCAGGACTGATCTGCGTTTTGAAATTTAAGCGGGTGGCGACATAAGAAATTTTATCAATAATTTTGATTCTGATTATCTTCCCTTCTTACTGATTGCGTGGTCAATCATAAGAAAGATGGATGGTATCCGAAACAATTGAGACATCGCAAGGGACCCCTACATTCCGCGCCCAAATGTTCCTGCTCACTGCACCGTGGACACACTGCCTGTGCGCCACAAGGAGATGCAGTGTCCCTTTACTTCAGGCATTTAAAGCAACGCATTTGTCTCGAAGAGTATCGTCTCACAGAAAAACGGTGTGACCCAACCTTTATTTTATATGGAAGCTTGTCTAGCGCGAAAGTTAAAACTAAAAGTTTTGGTATTATTTACATTACCGTTCTTCTTATAAGTAAGCCGTCGACAATTCATTATGCCTTGACTCACAAGTTCACACGTACATTCATCCATCTCAACAAATATTAGGTCGTGACACGATGTTACGTCTTGACACGAGTTGAGGGATTTGTGAGCTTCGGCTGCTTTTGGCATGCTAAACTAAAAATTTGCGTGTAATGTGCCCCGGTTAGCAAAGAGTTACCCGTTTGTACAAGGAGTTTGGTGGATTTAGGTTCGTCATCAGCTGGATCGTTCAGGCTCCTCGCTAAACCGAAACGAGACATCAGAAACTAATTAATCTTCTTCAGTTCTTTTATTTATCTGAAATTCGGGCGAAAACTTATTTTCCCCCATAAGAAAATTTTCTCCCACGTCCGATAACTGTCGATTTCTTTTTTGTATAACTATCTTAAACAAATGGAGAAAAATATCAACTCCTGGTCTCCCTACCTACCACATTGCCATAATTTGAGACGTCACTCCACAAGCTGGTGTGATCACCAGGGCTAACCAGGAGATATAGTTCCCCCCCCCCACCTTGCAATAAGATACAGAACGTTGCGAGCCACTCTTTACAACATGTGAAAACCTTCCTCCAGGATCGTATAACTCGCCTTACCGGTACTGAGAACGCAACGGAAACCAGGTTGATCAGATAGGGTTAGTTTCTGACCGAACGTTCCAAATGAATCCGAAGCCAAAGTTGTGTGTTGCGTAAGCTCAGCTACCAGGATCATCTTTTCCTTCCTGACGGGTCTTCAAGCATGGTAAGTATGCGGTCGAGCAAAATAAAGGAAAGAAAAGTCCGCAGAAGATTGGACCACTACTCTTTCGGTAAACGTTCAGATTGAACAGTGTGTTTTTAACGAGGTACCTTCCTCTCCCATTGGTCACCTTTTACGACCAGCAGAGGTGCTGTGGGAGAATTTTAACCCCGTCCCGCAGGGAAACAAGCACACAGGGATACAACAGGAAATAACGCTTATGGTAATTTTCTCCCTCAAGTAGTGCTGCTTGCAATGTACGATGAGTTAATGAAACACATTGTAAATAAACCAAAGTGCACAATAAAATATCTAAGTTCTACTATTCAAAACAATTTGATTTCTAGCTCAGGACAACATCTATTAAATTTTATAATTAACGAAATAAATGCATCCACCATTCTTTCCAATAATATATGACATTACGCAAAACATAAATAAATTAGAACAAATGAGTATAATTATAAGATATGTTCACTTACTGCGAAATGAGGAATCAGAAACTACGAGTTTTGTTATTAAAGATTCCTTTATAGGTTTTTGTAGTACTAACATTCACAGTGCCACTGGAATGAGTAGTCTAATGTTATCCACATTGGAACATTTTAGTATAGATATTCAAAAATGTTGTGGCCAAGTTTACGATTAGGCTTGTACAATGAATAGTATATAGAATAGATTTCAATTACATGTTGGTTGGTTTAAAGATTAATGGATGAACTCCATTGCAAATTTTACTGGTGACTAAATTATAACTTTGGAATAATTAAAGCCTACTTGATGGTCATCAAGGATAAATTCAATAAGAGCAATAAAATTAAGATTTTTTGGATGTCTTCAGAACATTGACAGAAATTTCAGTACAAAGTTACAAAAAATATGAACAATTAATGACATAAAAATAAATCACTACTTTTGAAGTTGTAATTGTATTATTTCTTACTTCATTTATTATCCGAAATAAATGAACTAATGCGTCAAACATATCATAAAAACACCTGCAGTGTCATTAACTAAACTTTCTTTTACGCATTTGGGTTAGATCATATCAAATTTTTAATATTTTTCTTATTAATAATAATTTACTAACCAGTGGAATCCTTTCTCAAAGAAAGAAAGTTTAAATTTAATAGCTCTTATAACGGATTTTTCTAATGAAAAAGCCTTCAGAACTGATATATAATTTCCCTTTTTTTTAAGTAGGTGATTTATTATATACTTTTGTTATTTTTTACTCTTTTATACGCATATCACTTTTTTATACGCATATCATGAAAAATGTCGATCTTGAGATTTTAACGGAAATATACATTTTGACCTCCCCTGAATCGATTCCGCATAATTTTGGAAAGACCTCATTCTATTTGTGGATGCATGTGTAACTTTGTGTGTGTGCGACTTCCCTATGGTCTAAACGATTGAAGGCATACAACACTAAACTTAAGATATGTATACATCTAGTAAGTGCACACTTTTCTTAAGAAAAACATTCTAACCGGAAGCGCTAGTATACTGTTGTTAATTTAAGCGGTTTATGCACTTACTCAAAAATTTTGCAGTTAAAGAAAACTTTGATGGAAATGGAAGGTGTAAATACATCGCATAACTTTTGTTAAAGAATGTCTTCCATGAAGAGTACTGGTTTCAAAATATTAAACTTTATTCTTATTATATTTATTACTACATAAATCACATCATCTAAGCCTGTTTATTGTTAAACAAAATGGACTTAAATAGTTTGAAGGTTGACATTTTTATTTAGTCTAAGAAATATATTTAGTGTAAAAGTGTTCCAAATAAAAACATCTGCAGTGTCATGCACCGAACTTTCTTATACGCATATGGGTTAAACCATATCGTAGTTTCAATATTTATCTAATTTATAATATTTGTTCTAACCTTTGTATTGCTTTTACACTAAATATATTTCTTTTAATAATTATTAAATGTCAAACTTCAAATTATTTAAGTCTATTTTGTTAAACAATTGACAGGCAGAGATGATGCGATTTATGTAAAAATATATATAATAAGCAGAAATTTATTTTGAAACCAGTAACCTTTTTGGAAAAATTTTTCATACAAAAGTTGTGCTAAATAAAAATACTTTTAATTTTTGTGCATACAATTTTTCTGTAACTGTGACCATTTTTGAGTAATAGCAGAAACTGCAAAAAACGACTAGAGTAAACAGGCACTTCCGCTTTGAATATTTTTAAAAAAAATAAATAGTGCACACCCCAGGAAAATGCAAATCTTAAGTTTAAAGTTTCATCATTTTAGCTTCAACCGTTTTGGCTGTAGAGAACATACACACAAACACACACACACAGACACAAGCACACACACACACATACACACACATACACACACACACACACACACAGACGGATGTCAAGAAAGTAAAAATATTATGAATTAGAAATGTAATAGAAATATGATGTGATCCTACTGTCTAAGAAAGTTCAGTGTAAGACATTGCAGATATTTTATCTATAACCCATTTTTTACAATCTGTCGTAATTACTGACATCCAGTAAAACTTAGAATATGATGCACAATTAAATACATTGACATGTGGAATGTACCATTATGTGGTAGTCCTCTTCTTATTCTAGTTTTCTTCAATTTGTGTCAATGTTGGTTACCATTTCGATTCATCTTGCCGGTAATTTGCTAACGGGCTTCTTTTCCGTCGACTCTGCATATCAGGTATGATGACGCTAAAAACATTGTAGTTGTTGGTTAAATTATAAGTAAGGTCAAGTATGATACCACATTTGAGAGTTTTTTTCTTTTCACTGTCAGCAAATTATTTGCTAAGGTATTTGAACGCACATGTAAACTGTTATGATATATCTCACTGAAGTTTTTGATTTCTTTTTTCACTGTCGCCACACAGAGATCGCGGTGGATTATGATATTGTCGACGAACATTGGTGCATTAACGGCAGATTGAAGTACTTTGGACTGAAATTTCTGCGAGCTCTCAATGTTAGAATGACCGTCAGTACCCTATAGTTGAATGCTGTATGTCTACACTGGTATGAGGATAGTGTAATAGAGCAGAATTTTGTTATCGGATGTGTAAATTTCAATGTTAAACGACGTTCCAAGTGCATGCTATGGTATTTTGTTTGTTCCGTCTGTGGGAGTGTCATGTTTAAGTTGGGTATAGTTTGCCTTAATATTCAACTTTGTTTTCCAAGATTAAATTTTGTTCAATATTGCCAGGAAATTTTTTGTGGCTACGTTGCTATATTCGTGAGAAACGAGTTTTGCTGTATCACCGGCGAATGTGGCCATGAATGTTGTGACCATTGTTGGCAGGTCAGCTGTGTATAGGAGATGTAGCATCGGTCCTACCCATTACCTTGTGGTTTACTGGATTCTATTGGGTAGAGCCTTGTTTGATCAGCATTATATTTTATATATTGGTTTTTGTTGGAAAGTTATGATTTGAGGATTTGGAAGTAATTATTTGGTATTATTCGTTTAATTGTAATAATAACCCGGTATGCCAGACCTTATCGATAGCTTGACTTATGTCTAAAAATACAGCTGAGCAGTATTTTTTCTCTTCTATATTTTTGCGTAATTTGTTCACGACTCTGTCGATTTGTTCAATTGTCGCGTGTTGCGTACGATATCTGAATTGGTTGTAGGGAATGAGGTTTTTTACTTCTTTTAGAGTTTTAGACGCTTAGCAATAAATTTTCGAATAGTTCGGGGATTATTAGATGAAGACTGATGAATTTGTAACAATTGATATTGCCTGACATATTAAATATGGCAATATGGTTAAAATATTACAATATTAGTGGTTTATGTCAGACAGATATAGTAACCAAATGCGACTTTCACATTGAATAAATATTGCATATAAATATATTATATATATAGAATTTTCAATATTAGTTGTATATGTAAATCAGTACTGATGTTTTATGTTTCACGTTAGTATTTATTTCAACGTGACTATAGTTTCAATACACTGCAAGATCTTGTGATTATACTATAGTATATAATGTAGCAAGTGTGGTGAAACTACAGTCCTGTTGAAAAAAATGCTATAGTGGAATATAAAACATCATAACTGATTTACCTTTATCTTATATCTACAATGATGCTCTACATAATTAAAGTTGAAATCATCCAATATGATAAATTATTATTGTAAATTATAATAGCTACGAAAAATTATTCTATGTCATATTTAGTTTTAAAATAATTATAACAAATCTTTTTGATAAATATAAAACATACTTTATATCTACATTATAGGTTCTTATGATTAGAGAACGGACTAAAAAACACCAAGAAAACCGAAAAAGGCACTAAAAAGGCATAAAATGTAGACAAAATAGAACATCAAAAAGGCTTAAAATTATAAAAAATCCATAAAAATTAGAAAAATAACAGTAATTTTATTATTATTAATAACAATAGCTTCATAAAGTAATAATTTACATCATAAATACATTTTAAAACAAAACATATACCTATTACATGAAAAACTACTAAAATAACATTTTCATTTTAAAAACACATTTTTAAACAAATCTTTAAAAAAAAAAAAAAAAAATACTAATCCTGAAAACAAATGATAATTAAATGCTGTTCTTATTGGTCCATTGAAAAGTTGTGTCTTCTGTCACTTAGCAAATTTTTGTAAGCTGAGAAATTTCTTTCCACGTCGACACTAGTAATTGGTGCAAATTTGAATTTTGTAATTATAGCGGGATCCATAGTAAAATTAGGAACAAGTCCACCATTTAAAATGAATACAATTTTTTGTAATGTGTCGAATTCTTCATTTTTACGCAGAACGTCGTTTAAATTATTTTTAATTATTTGACCAATATGTCCAGGTACAATATACGTGTTATCTTTAAAATCTTTAATGATCCGCACTGCAGTTAATAAGGGAAAATTCTGCTTTTCAAGTGATTTTATTGGGCCACTTACATAATTGTAATTAGCTTTAATAAATGCTAAACAATTTTGTAATTCTACTTCTTTTAATATGGCCTGACAATCTTGAATTGCTTTACTAACTTTTTACTTTCTTATACGCAGTATAAGTAAGTATTGTAATCCTGAAAAATTTTGATTTTAAAGGAAATATATCTTTTGACCTTCCCTGAATTGAGTCTGACTATTTTTGAGATGACGTCTGTGTGTGTGTGTTTGTGTGTGTGTGTGTGTGTGTGTATGTGCGTGAGTCTGTATCTGTGTATGTGTCCGCTCTACAGCCTAAACGGTAAAAGTTATGAAACTTCAAACTTAAGATTTGTATGTGCCTGGCAGAAAAACTTATTTTGAAAATAATATTCCAACAGGTAGTGCATGTTTACTCTATTCAGTTTTTGCATTTTCTGCTTCAACTCAAAAACGGTAGTTTTTAAAGCAAAATTTTAAGAATAGAAATAAAAGATATTGATATTTCGCATAACTTTTATTTGAAAATATTTTTGAAAATAGGTGCTGGTTACAAAAAAGAGTGTTTTTTCAACATTCTGTTTTTACTCAAAGACGGTAGTACTTACGGCAAAATTAGCAAGGATAAAAATAAAAGATATTAATATTACACAACTTTTATTTGAAAAGTATTTACAGAAAAGGTACCGGTTACAACAAAAATTGGGTTATATTCAATATTACATTCAATACTTCTCACGTCTAGTAGCGGAGGTTAAGTCTATATACATGACATCCGCTAGTTGTTTATCTACTCGCCACGGTATGTCTGTCGTTAATCTACAGACAAGTATATACTGTCGTATAACGTAAAGCAGCGCTTAATATTGTAGTGCTACCTCCGCACTAATGGTGGCTACTATAATGTTGTCATACGCTACGCCACGACTTACTAAAATTTCAGTTTCCGTTTTATCTCGATAAGAAATCTGATCTTATTTTGAATGGTTCGTGTTGCTGATTGTTTCATTTGTATACAATTGCGGGTATATTTAGCGGACGTAATTTTTGTAATGTTTATCAAAATTACAAAATTCTTAAAAATAATATAAGATATCTGAGCATAAGTGTGTTAATATACTTTAGTATACGCTATTATGATTTCGTAAACTCAGTTTGGATAGATCATTAAAATTTATAAAACATTTAAATTTTTCAAAATATTTTAACTCTAACGAACCTATTAAAATGCGTATAAAAAAGTTCAGTGACAGACACGTCAGCTTTTTTAAATTGTTTTAGTATTTGTGTATTAAATAGCGGCATCTATTTGGCAAGCTATCTCGAAGCATATCTACCCTTAAAGGAGCTTTAACAAATATTTGTTTACCACATTTTATTAATTTATATATTAACAAGAACAGCAATCTTATAGTTTCAGCTACACGATAAAGTCCGTGTGCAAAGCACATGCAATGATTTAAATTTGGATAAAAAATTTTCATATTACATGCAGCTTTTACCATGTATGCCGCTGTATCTGACGGCAGGAGTAAAATTTTATTACTCGATACTGGCTCCGGTATGAAAAACTTCTACTTCATTTTTTCGTACTTAATAGAAAGATTTTTGACGAATTTTCATCATTTAATATTCCAATTATTAAATTTGCCACGTATCGTCCACATACATCTGTAGTTTCGTCTACACATGTCCATATATAATTATTTGCAAAATTTTTTCTTATTTCGTGAATAACTTTTTTATACACTGAACAAACATAATTTTTGCGGAGATGGCATTCATCAGGAATGTGAATGCGCAATATGTTTCTAAAAACATTTTGAAAGATTTATTTTGCAATTTATAAATGGGAAAATTCGCTTTTATCAAAGCTTTACAAATTAAAATTTTACGTTTTTTTTTTTTTTGCTCCAAAAGTAGATATTATCAAAAATGTTCAGACAAAACTTGAATTAAAAATTCGAAAAACTGACGAAGTTATGACGACGCACAGCGGTTCAAGTGGTCAAATACCTGGCTAAAGACCAGCCAGTGACAATATCGAAACAAAAATTGCAAAATTTTCGTATTTTAGGGCTTTAAATTCGAATCTTTAATCAGGAATTCAAAATTCCAAATGACGAATTCAAATTGGCGGAAATAAAATGGTGGTTTTTGTGGTTCTAAAAGTTTCAAAACAACTATCGTATATTTTTTTAGTGATGAAAACGCCAGGAATAAGTATAAGTCAACTCGCACATGCATATGCGGAGCAAGAGGATAGTCGGTGGATAAGCAAGGCTGAACGCAACGCGTAGAACACGACAAAGGAGGCTCGGATCCTTCATCGACAGGATCAAGATGATGATTTCGAATTGCAAATGGAAGTTGAGGGATCCCTTCATGGGCATCAAATAGATGATTCATAATAAGTTAGTAACAATATTGATTAATTGCGTTTTAATGTAATGCAAAACTTTAAACGCTTATATCTCGAAAATATGCTTTAAAATCGTATCCCCAAGATATCTCAAGACCTGCTCAACCATTTTGATTTATTCTTTTTTTCTACTGAAGCTTATTATATGAAAGAGTCTTTGGCGAGCGAATTTTGTTTTCGTTTCAAAGATATAATATATTTTGACTTGTAAAGACGAATTTCTTACCTCAAAATTGAAGTTAAAAATAAAAAAGGCCGCCTGTTTGTTAATAATAAAAATTTCAAAAATCGGGCTCAACTGAAACTAGTTTTGACCTTTAAAATTAATTAAAACGTACGCTTGTGTGTTTCAACTGATAAACTGCCGAGATATCCTGGGATACGGAATCAGGACGTCCGCGCGATTCGCCGTTTTGCCGCAATTTAGTGTTTATTTTATTCTTGAAAAATTGTGGTTCTTGACGTTGTTGTATACACCTTTGTTACGGTAAAAAAATTAAATGCGCAAGTGTATCAGTAAAGCAGCAAAAAATTTACAAAATAGTGCTATTTTTTTACTTTCAAAACCTATGTACTCCCTGAATGTAAGTTTCGACGCAAATAAAAACGGCGACGACGGAGTACGACGGACAATTACACACTACAAATTCTTTACGGAAACAATTGTGCAGTAGCGTAGCGAAAACAAATTTCTTCAGTATATTAAATTTTGAAAAAATCGTGCCAAAAATTAAAAACAGACTCTAAATAGGCATAAAAGAAGCAGGAAAATTCAAAAAAAGCAGAAAATGCATAAAAGACTGGGTCTTATGTTATTACATTTTATTTGATTGGTACAGATTTTTAAATAGATTTTCCATGCCTTAAATATTAAGCATAAGCATATTTTCTATAAATCTGGTCTCTATTTATCAGATAGGTGGGTAGGATTAAAATATACAGGCGTATCAGCTTCTTAGGCTTTTCACGTCATAAACAATAAAATGAAATAATCTAACATTTTCAATATATATTGTAAATATTAAATCAATTTATTGTTAAATATTGGTAAGGAGGATTAAAAATGTACATATGAAAGAATAGAATGTACATGAAAAAATTGTAAAAATAAAAGATATTGTAATATATTATTAGAGAGTGTTAAAAAAAATATACGTGTACAAATAAAATTAGAATCAAAACTAGAACTTTTCAACAATAATAATAATCCTGTATTTTTTAGGAACATGACGACTCTGTCAATGAGTGTCGAATGGTCACCAAGGGTCACCGTCAGTTCAAGTGACAGACCTGCCCTGTTTCGCTGCTCAGTAAACTGGAAGCACTCTAACAAAACGTTCGCCACTGTCAAAGCAGTGTCACACCTTTTGCACATCAGAACCTCCCCATGGTGCAGAAGCTAACCATGCGTCCAACAGGTGTGGCCTATCCGGAGTCTCGCCACGGTGATCTCTTTCTTTCGGGATGACTTATTGGAAGAATCCCATGGCGTAACATTATACTTAACAAATTTAAGTTTATTTGAAACTATTTTATTCCGCCTTTCTTGCCATTGATCTATGAGGAGTTGCTTTAAATGACCCTTGTTGTTATCAGCAAGTACCCAATTATTATCAATAGTGGCCTTGGATAAAGCTAGTTAACTGCTTCATCAGCCGCATCATTCTCGTGAAAATCAACACGATTCGGCACCCAATTTAAGCACACGATAGACCATTTTGACGATAATCTCATCAAGGTTGCTCGTATCAAAAGAGGAGGTTTAGGGTACAAAGAATCAATCGCTTTCAAAGCACTCGTGTAGTCCGAAACAATAACAAAAGAAATACGAGCGAGACTGCAAATATAGAGCAGTGCTTGGTAGAGTGCATACTGCTCTGCCGTGTACTCGGAGGAGAGTTTGTGAAGTTGACACTCACATGCACCTCTTGCCGATATAAATGCACATGCAACTCTGCCGTTGCTCTTTGAACCGTCGGTGTAATTTCGAATGCAATACAGATAGTAGGAATGTTTCAAGAGAACTCACGTTGAAAAATAATGGGTGTAGTATCGGATAGATGAAGCTTTAAAAGCGCATAGTTGGAATTCACACGAAGAAATTTCCAAGGTGGAGTGGGGCGGATAGAAGTGTCTAGAGTTGAAAAGAGTTCAAAATTAACTTCTCCGCAAACATTGCGAGATCTGACAGGAAAGGAACCCACCCAAACAGCCCTTGTGTCATTAATCTCCGCAAGCTGTTGACCAAAGACAATATCAAAAACCAGGTGATATGGTTTCGCCTTCATGGCTGCCGTTTAGTTTATGATCAAAAGCCTACGACGATCATGTAGAGAAGGCTCGCCAGCTTCGCACAATACACATGGTATTGGACGAATAGCACCAGTAGAAAGACAAATACCAAAATGGTATATAGTATTAATGGTTTTGACAACGGATGGCCGGGCGGAGGCGTAAGCGATACTGCCGTAGTACAGCTTTGAGTGTATCAAAGCCCGATACAGGTGTAGCATAAATATTCTATCGACACCCCACGATTTAGAAGTTAGAACTAGCAACAGATTTTGAGAAAGCCGTCATTTTTCCTTGAAAGCTACAAGATGGGCACGCCAGATAAGCTTCTCATCATAAAGGAGCCCATGAAAACAGATGGATTCCACAAATGGAAGTTCAGAACTATTGAGAGAGAGAGAGAGAGAGAATATTATTTACATGAAGATGATTGTGTGGACAGAAATGAATAAAGTCTGTCTTGGCTGCAGAAAATGTGAGAATTTGCCCAGTAGCCAAGGTATGAAGACGTTTGTTTGACAACTACAGCTGACAGTCTATGGAAGTTCTACTGCGAGAGCTGAAGAATATCACCAAATGGTCTACGTACAAGGATCCGTGCACAGGTTAGCGGATACAGTGAGCAACACCGTTGATGGCCATGGGATACAACGTGACACTTAGAATAGAACCTCCGGCACTCCGCTTCCGTGAATGCAAATGTTGGATAGGTCATTTCCCGCACAATTTCGAATCTTCCTTAAGAAATGAAGGCTTTCAAGATATATAAGTTAATGACCTCTCAAGCCCCAGGAATTTAAGGTGCGCATAGTACCAATACGGCAAAAAGTAACATAGGCCCGGGCAATATAAAAAAATCACAGCTACTATATGTTGCTTGTTGTGAAAAGCATCGCGAATGGTTGATTCTAGCCTTACTAGGTGGTCTGCAGTAAAACGGTAACGGCGGAAGCCGCACTGGATGTAATCCAATAAGTTGTTTGATTCCAAGAACCAAACATGACGCCGGTTTATCATGCGTTCCACGAGCTTGCAGACACAACTGGTAATCGAGACTAGGCGATAGCTAGATGGTAGTTTTTCGTCTTTACCAGGCTTTGGGGTTGGTACAATAATCGCATAACGCCATGGCATTGAGCAAATACTGAAAAACCAAATGGGATTGTACATTTGTAGAAGAAATGTTTTCTCAGCATCTTATGGCAAAGCATCTGGTAGTAAATAGAACCAGGTCCAGGAGCGCTGTCTTGGAAATCTGAAATCACACTTTCAAGTTCATCTACGTTGAATGAACGATCGTATACTTCCTTGCCAATTACAGCACATGATGTTGAATTTGTTTTTGTCTCATTTTCTATATATATTATGCGATTTTTACTTTCTTCTATGGCGTAGAAGTAAGTATTGTACTCATGAAAAATAAAATTGAAGGATAATATTTTGCTTGTCTGACGTTGATCTATCTTACGCGCATTTTAATTAGATTCTTAGCATCCAAAATTATTTTTAAAATTTTAAAATTTTATAAATTCTAACGATCTGACCGTATAAGAATGTTTAGCGACAGGCTTGCAGCATGACAGCAAATGTTCCGCCGCGCTGAGACCCTTACATCAACTCCTGCATTAGGTTCACATTGGCTGTACCTACAACACTGTCAATTCAATGTGAAATAGCAAGTTACTAATATTTTTACTTTTAGAACAAACATCCATCTATAGGTCATTATTTGTTTTTATATTTTACCTGAATATATTAATTTTGAAAACTTGAAAGGAAATGGTATTACTCTGCAATAGTAGTAACTATATACTGTAGGAAAATTTATTATTAGAAAATTATATTCTGCTATCAACAGTAAAACTTTACAGTAAATTACAAAACGAAGGTCATAGCGAGAAATATAATCCAATCATAGATAATTGGCAATATCAATATGTCTCTATTAACTAATATATAATTGCCTTTTCACTCATATATGATTGACATTTCAAATAATTATAAAAACTTATTTCTTACATCGTATCCTTGAATTGAATGGTAATATCGATTTATTATCCTTTGTATTATTGCTGAACCATTACGTGGATCACCATCCTCACGTAATACTTCAGTTAAAGCTCTAGCATATATCATAACAGCATCATATAGATGTGCAGCTTGAATCGGTACCTAAAATGAGATATCTAAATTAAATTCTGTTTTTATTTTGTGTATATATATATATATATATATATATATATATATATATAAATAAATATATATATATATTTATATGTATATATTTATATATATATATATATATATATATTTATATGTATATATTTATATGTATATATTTATATGTATATATTTATATGTATATATTTATATGTATATATTTATATGTATATATTTATATGTATATATTTATATGTATATATATATATATATATATATATATATATATATATATATATATATATATATATATATATATATATATATGTATATCGATACATTTAGGTATACTTATCAGTACCGATATGCTCCCAAAGATTTTCTCATGATACGGTACGCAGAATGGTGGCTGGGTAGATATATATTTTATTTTTTCACATATTTTTCTGGAAATATTAAATAATGTGAAACATTTATCTGGTAAATATATTACTATATGCAGAAACATGTTAGTTTCAATACTGCACATTTTCTTATATCTAACATACACTATCAGGAAACATTTACGTACATTTTCTTGGCTTGTTTATAAGTACCATAACAAGCTACATATGGCTATAAACTTCTGAATAAAAAAATCTCATAAATTATTTACAAAAAGGAGTAAAAATTTGTTTTGTAAAAAATAGATGCTGTCGTTAATAATACACATAAAAGTTAAATTATCTCTACTGATAAACAATATTATGGTTTATAGATTCGTATGACAAATGCCGCTTTAGATTAATTTCTTATTAAAATGCTACTAGTTTTTATATTTGATGTGACAACAGATATACGCGCTTGATGTTATCTTGGAATTTTGTGAGTTTTTTTCATTCTCTCTGTGGTCTCCATTTCTTCATTTCTATTGCTGTCATTATACTCCCATTGTATGTTCTATTTCTTGTTTCATTGTTTGCTACATCGTATGTTCAGATTCCTTATTTCCATTTAAAGATATGAATGGTTTTCCGTAGAATAAGTTTCTAGTTAGTTGACTACCTTCGCTAGATTCAATTTTGATTTGACTGCCATATTTTGCTTTGATAACCCATGGATCACTTTGGAATTCTGTAGATAATTTATTTTCTTTTTCTTGATTTATTAAAACCAAGTTGCCTGGTGTCAGTAATTTTCCTCTGGATGTATTTTTCCAACTGCAATGGTTTTAACTCTAATTTTCTTGCTCTAGCAGTTGTCTCACAATTTAGCATCCAGTTTCGCTTCTCTTTTGGTATTCTTTTCGGTGTTTGCCGGTTATTCGTAAATTCATCTTCCTAAGAGCAGTTCTGCTAGCGTTCTTCTTGTTGTGCAATCTGGTGTGGTATTGCACATTAATAAATAAACATAAAGCTCGGTTTTCCATTCCTGTTACGTTTCATTTGCAATATCTAGACTTTTAAGTAACGATCGGTTCTGGTGTACGACTTTGCCGTTTATTTGCGGATATAATGGTGTTTTTTACTGGTGATACATATATAATTCATGAAAATTAATTTTCGAATTCTTACTAACAAATTGTATTCTGTTGCCCGTTGTGGTATACCGTGTGACGAGGGTTTTTCTTGACTAAAAGATAGAATGGCTGACATGCATGAACAGGCGGAGGTGGTCGGGGTTAAGGGTAATCGGACCAAATGGGATCTGTGCGTCGCGGACAAATAATCGATTCTGAATTCCAGTAACACGCTATATTGACACAAAAAACATAAAAGAAGACCTAACTAGGTCTAGGCACTGATTAAGTTACACTAAAATTACGCCTTATTATAATACAAATATGTGGCCATGAATTGTATATAACAACAAAAAAATCTGTGGGGAGTACCCGTCACACAAAATACAATAAAGGTTAAACTCATAATGATACCCATCCCAGGCTTCGCTAAGTAGCATGTCATGTCCTCCGATGATTGAGGTTCAGCTTGGTAGATTGATAGGCTACTGGGTCGTTAGCGATTCTACGACAAGGCTCATTTCTTCCAAGAAACAATTCCAAATCTTGTGGAGTGCCAGTTCGTGGGGGAACCAGGAACGTCCCCTGGAAGCGAACCAACAGTGGGTCTGCCATGCAAAGAATGTGCTATATATGAAATAGTAACGTACCGGATCTGAGACGCGATTACCACCAGGAAATAATGAATTATACGCAATAAGTTGGATAAATTAAACGAAAATATAAACCGCATACAACTCAGCATAAGCGGCGAGCACTCAGCGACTAAGGATAAATGTTTAAATCAAATTAAAACAAGAAATATTACCTCAGAGTTTCCTCGCTGTGGAAACAAATAATGCAGAAAATTAAGTTAAGTGTAAAACTATAGCCATTGATGGATAGAAATATATTAATTAATCCATAAAAAAATAAAGTACATAGTGTCTTACATTTGTAAATAAAAGCTTAATTAATAAAACAACATTGTTCATAAGATCAAAGACAAATTTGAGATAAATATATTTGTATTTACAATCTGTCTTAATTACTTACATTCAGTACTATACTCATAAGTAAAAAAAAAACTTTAATATTTTAAATGTACCAAATCTCTGTTTGATACCACCCTCCACATTCGCAATTAATGAAGAATTAAGGTAAGTAGTGTAACGAAGCGTGAACATGCGCTCCCCATTACGTTACCGAACAGCTGTCCATGCACCATAGCGCAAACGGCGCGCGATATGCTGAGACAGCCACGCGCAGGTAAAGAGTAGGGAAAGCCATATAAAAGCAATCAACCCTAGAGAGCAAGGCAGTCTGAGTCCGAATGCAAAAACAACTGGGTAAGCTAACAACTGTTATATAAGTCAGAGCTTCGGTTACTGTCCAGCATGACCCCGTAGCTAGTTCCTGTAGTAGAACCGTGCCTTGGTTTCGTCCGGCTGGGTTTATAGAACTATAGATGTCAGAGATTCGGTTATTTCCAGCCTGACACCGTAGTTATTTTCCGTAGTCCATCCATGCCTTGGCTTTGTCCGGCCGGGTTTGTAGAACTATAGATGACAGAGCTACGGTTATTGTCCAGCCTGACACCGTAGTTACTTCCTGTAGTATAACCGTGCCTTGGTTCCGTCCGGTCAGTGTTGTAACTTGTAGAAGGCAAGGTTGTGCATAAGGTATATCACCACTAGGTAGAACTGTAAATAACAAGTCGTTTGGTCGTCCAGCGACATCTGTACCAAATTATCAAAAATAAAGAAAGTAAACTAATGATCTCTGTGAGTGTATGTTAATCAAGACTATAGCTATTCGGACGACTGGCGCCCTAATTTATTTCAGAGCCAACTAGGTGACGCCCACGACAATAAGGGCATCACAGTAGGTAAGACGTAAGCCTCTAGAAATTTTCACGGCATATACTATAAACTGGAAAAAATGACAAATTTAAATATAAAGTGTAAACAAAAAAAATTGTAAAATATTATTAAACAGGGATATATTTGTACAAGTACACGCATGAATAAATGTTTAAATCTAAAATTGTGAAATATTATTAAAGAGTGCTAAAAATATATATAAATAATATTAAAGAAAATCCAGCACTCTTAAATAAATGCAAGTAGGCATGTGCTCTTTAGGAATAGGACGAGCCAGTTATTGAGAGCCGAATGGGCAGCAAGGGCTACCGACAGGTCAAGTGACAGACCAGTCATGTCCCTCTGCTTGGTAGACTGAGAGCATTCCAACAAAACGTGCGCCACTGTCAAAGCAGAGTCACCCGTTTCGCACATCGGAGCCTCCTTACGGCACAGAAGTTGGCCACCAGGTGCTTCCTATGCGGAGTTTTGCGTCCGTGACATACTCTTTTCGAGATGCTTTTTGGGAAGAATCCCATGCCTTCACGTTTTGCTTAAAATTTTCAAAATGATGCGAACCTATATGACTCCACCTTTCTTGCCACTGTTCAGATGCTTGAAATGACCCTTGAGATCAACAGTAAGTACCCGATCATAATCAATAGTGGTCTTGGCCAAAGGTCGATTGGCTGTTGCATCAGCTGCTTCATTCCGGCGACTACCAACATGACTCGATACCCAAATAAAGCGCACGATATACTCTTTTGATGTAAGTATCTTCAAGGTTGCTTGTATCTGCTGCAAGAGCGGATGTTTAGGATACAATGAATCAATCACTATCAAAGCACTCATTGAGTCCGACACAATATCTAAAGAATAACGTTTGAGTTTGCAAATATAGAGTGCTTGGTAGGGTGCATACAGCTCTACCATGGACATGGACGAGAATTTTTGAAGTCAAAACACATATGCACCTCTTCTCAATATAAATGTACATACAACTTTGTCTTTCCTCTTTGAACCGTCGTTGCAAATGCGAACCTTTTGCCGATAATTGGCAATGATTCGAGAAAACCTACGTTGGAACAGAAAAGGTGGAGTAGCAGATTGATCTAACTTTGAATGCGCATAATTGGTACTCGGTAGAGATAACGTCCAAGGAGGACAGGAACTGAAAGAAGTTTCTGGAGTAAAATGTAGTGCACAATTAACCTCTCCAAAAATATTGCAAAATTTTATAGGAAAGAAAACCACCGAATGAGCTCTACCGTCATAATTCTCCACAAACTGTTAACCAGAGCCAGTGTCAAAAACCAGGTGATATGGTTTCGACTTCATGTCTGCCGTGTAGTTCATGGTCAAAAGCCTACGATGATCGTACAGAAAAGGCTCGCCAGCTTCGCACAATACACTTGGTATTTAGCTGGTACGAAATGCACCTGTAAAAAGACATATAACAGTATGGAATATCGAATCAATGGCATTCATAACGCAACGATACAGCCGTAGTCCAGCTTGGGGCGTATCAAATCCCGATACAGGCGAAGCATAGATATTCTATCGGCACCCCACGATTTAGAAGATAGAACTCGCAACAGCTTTAGAGAAAGCCGACATTTTGCCACAAGACGCGCACGACATTTAAGCTTCTTGTCAAATAAGAGCCCAATAAAACGGACAGATTCCACAAATGGAAAATCAGTATTGTCGAGAGGGTGAATTGGATCTAAATGAAAGTTACGGCGTTGATAGAAGTGAATTTACTCTGTTTTAGCCGTAGAAATGTGAAACCTTGCTCAGTTACCTAGGTATGAAGATTGATTGTTAACTGTTGCTCTATGGAAGCCATATTGCGAGAACTGCAGAAAATCGCCAAATCGTCCACGTACAAAGATGCATGCACAGGTGAGCGGATACACTTAGCAACACCATTGATGGCCAAAGCAAAAAACGTGACACCTAAAATAGATCCTTGCAGTACTCCGTTATCTTGAATAAAAATGTTGGAGTGGTTATTTCCCACACGAACTTGAAACTTCCTTATGGGAAATAACGCTTTCTTGAAATATAGGAAGATTACCTCTCAAGCCTCCGGAGTTTAAAGTACGCATAATACCAAAACGTCACGTGGTATCATAGGCCTGAGCATTATAAAAAAACACAGCTGCTTTATGTTGCTTGTTTAGAAAAGCATCGTGGATGGTTGACTCAAAGTGGTCTGCAGTTAAGCGAAAGCGGTGGAATACATACTATATGTTATCCAACAAATTGTTCGATTCCAGGAACCAAACATGACGCCTGTTGATCATGCGTTTATTAAGCTTGCAGCAACAACTAGTAAGCGGGACTGGGCGATAGCTGGATGGCAGGGTTTTGTCTTTTCCTGGCTTTGGGATTGGTGCAATAAACGCATCACGCCGTGGCGTTTGGCATATCCCGGAAAACCAAATGCGATTGTACATTTGTAGAAGAAATATTTTCCGAGCAGGTTCCAAATGGAGAAGCATCTGGTTGTGAATAGATGCGCTGTCGTGAGAATCATAAATTGCACTTGTAAGTTCATCAACGCTGCGATTATATATTTCGTCCCTCGGAGAATTAAAATTGAGACATTGACGTTCCAAGATTGACTTCCGAGCGAGGAATTCAGCTGGATATAGATTGGAACTTTAAGTTTCAGCGAAAGTAGATGCTTTGATATAAGCAACATCAGACCGACAGGTCATGACATTTCCATTGACCTGTAGGCCATCAACAGTGCTAGATTTTGATCGGCCAAGCATTTTTCTCACCTTCTCCCATTTTGGAGACTGGAGTAATGGAAAAAATGTATTTCTGCCGTAACGCTTTGTTACTCTTCTGAACAACTATTCTAGCTTTTTCCTTGGCTTGAAAGTAGTTTATCTTATTCTCGGTGGTAGTATTGGAGAAAAATACGTCACCTTTCCCGGATAGCAATCTTGCACTCTTCGTTAAACTAAGGAACGGTTTTACTATTACCATAGATAGGTGTTATAGAGAGTTGATTCCAGCTGTGAAATACCGAACATGGTCGTCCACGTCAACTAAATCATTTTCACCAAATTTACCTACTTCAAGAAAAGATTCCAATCTGCTCGCTTTAGAGCCCTATTTAAACATCGAGCATCAGATTGTGAACCCTTCAAAACTCTCAGACTGATCGCAAACTCTTCACATTGATATAAGTCCGAGTGCACATGCCACACAAACAATAGAGCTATTGCTGCAGAACAGATCGTTTGTTCAATAACAGTGAAATATATCCACGCAGCAGAAAAATGTGTCATGCTACCATCATGTAAGATGACATGTGTACTTTCGGTGAGTAGGTGTTCTAAACGGCAAGCGTGTTGATTAAGATATCTTGATCCCCATTCAAGATAATAGGCGTTGCAATTACCCATAAGTATGAATGGAGCAGGCAATTGAGCAATTTAAACAACAAGATAACGCATATTGACATTGTCGTTTGGCGAAAGATAGATTCAACACAAAGTGACCAGAAGAGGAAAAGCGACACGGATAACAACGGCTTGGAATTCAGATTTCATAACAATCTCCTCACAATTCACACTTTCGCGAACCAGAATCGTTTCTCCACCACAAGCTTGGCCATCAGTAGGAATATCAGTACGAAATACTGAGAAACCTCACAATGAAACAGCTTAGGTGTCTTGAAAAATTGTTTCCTGTAAACAAATGCAAGAGAGAATGATCTCGGCATAAAGAGCTTTAATTTCTTCGAAACGGATGTAAAAACTATTACAATTCCACTGAAGTATTCGAGACACGTTTGAATCATGAGAGATATGGCCTAGAAAGTTTTTTAGTTGTTACATCCATTGGGGAATAAGATCTCGAAGAATGGGATCCTTTATTTGTAGAGAATTTGATAATGAAGGAACTTGAAACACTAGATGTTTCTCGGACCTCAAATGTTTTTTTCTTTGAATTAAATTGCGGCGTAGAAGAAGGACTTGGCTTTATAAGTGAAATATTTTGTTTTGGTTAAGCAGTAAATTTTGACATTGGTGCATTTATAAATTTGACAGCTGTAATCGAAGTACTTTTTTAATTTGCAGTAACACTAGATTTAGAATGGGCTGATTTAATAGATTTGATAGGGGACACATATGGATTAGCTGTAGAAATATTAAGGGAAAGAAAGGTGTCGGTTTGAATGGCAATTGATTTCATTATAACAAGTGTTGCAGCGATTGAAGTGAAAGAATGGCTACAGCCAGAGCCACTATACGATTTGAATTTCTTTCTTGCGTCGAAATAGGAAAGTTTGTCAATGACTTTGATTTCAATAATGTTCTTTCCGATCTGATTGCGAGAACACTCAGAAAAGAAAGAGGGATGCTTGCCGGCAGGAGACCGGACCCTTACTTTCCTCACCAAATGGCCCCTCACACTGCATCGTGGACACACAATCTATGCGTCACAACGAAATGCAGTGTGCGAGAACTGGCACTTAAAGCATCGCATTGGTCGAGGAAATTATAGTCTCACAGAACAACTGTGAAAACTTACCTTAATTTCCTCCGGAAGCTAATCTAGCCCTAAGGTTAAAACGACAGATGTTGTGTTTTTAACTGAGCCATCATGATACTTCAGACATGAATTTACCATCTTCCGTTATCTGAATAATAAGTAATTTGGGCGAAAACTTATTTTCACTCATTAGAAAATTATCTCCCTCGTCCGATAACGGACGACATCATTTTGTGGGTGGCACCCCCGGGGTTTATGTTTTTGATGCAATGAGAAAATAGAATGTTTCATGTCTTGGTCTCCCCACTCACCACGGGGCCATATTTTGGGACGTCACACCACAAGCTGGTGTGATTGCCAGAGCTAACCAGTAGATATAGTCCCCCTCACCTGACAAGTAGTTTCAGAACGCTGCAGGCAACTCTCTGCAAAGTCTGAAAACTTACCTCCAAGATCGTGGGCCTCACCTTACCGGTACTGAGAACGTAACGGGAATCCGCTTGATCAGATAGGGTTAGTGCCTGACCGCCTGCTACCAAAGAATCCTAAGCCGAAGTGGTGTGTTATGTCAGGCCAACCACTTGGATCATCATCTCTTTCCTAATTGGTCTCGCACGGAAAAAAAGCGGGTGAGCAAAACAAAAAGAAAGAAAAGTCCGCAGAAGTCTGGCCCATTACTCTTTCGTTAATCGTTCACATATAACAGTTCATATTTAACGAGGTATCTTCCTCGCCCATTGGTTGCCTCTTACAACCAGCAAAAGTGTTGTGTGTGAATTCTAATTTCCACCCGCCGAGGGCTACTAATTGAGCAATGCTTTTAATATTTCTACGAGTTATGAGGAAAAAAGTGGTGGCTTCCTAGCATTTTTCCCAGTGTAGCCTGTATGTTTTAGTTCTTTGTGGCCGGACCACAATTTCCTGCATTTTTTAAATAAGAATCTTGAACGTTAGCAAAATGCATATAATAGTGAATTTATTCTCAATTTAAGTTCAAAGCTTTGAAAGGGTTGTGATAAGTGCAGCGGTTTTTAATTGATCTACGATAAGTTTAATAAACCTCAAAAAAATGAAGCGTATTGGCTATTAAAACATAGTCACGGATGATTTTAGAACCCTGTCTTTGGGAATTTCAACAAACCATAGTTCTGTGAAAATTATTTTTATGGTCGGCTATGGAAATGCAGTAGAACCCCGATTATCCGTGCGCGCTTTATCCGGGCGGCGGATTTACCGTGCGGCATTTTAAATTAATCATCCGTGCGCGGATTATCTGGCCAGAGGTTGGCGCATGAATGCTGAATGCATCGTGCAGACATTCGTCTCGGGGAATTCCCAAGTTCGGCTCGGGAAATCCCCCATTTATGTGTTTACTTATTATTTTCGCCAACTGCCGACCGACTTGTTAGTTAAACGTAAAAAGACACACAAAATGCAGCGTCCCGGTGCTAATGAAAAGCGTAAACGCAATGTTTTAACTATTGAACAAAATATGGAAATTTTAAAACAATTTGAAAATAACATAAGTGTTGCTGTGTTGGCTAAAGAATATAACATTGGAAAACAAACGGTTCGTGACATTGTTAAGAAGAAACCCGAATTACAGAGCTTTGTAGCTAAAGCTGACAGTGCAAAAGCTATTTCTGACAGGAATTTTCTAAAAGGGTCTACTTTTGGAGAGCTTGATGACGCTATGACCAGGTGGTTCTTGCAGAAAGGATCGGAAGGGGTTCCAATATCAGGACCATAGTGTGCTAGACAAGCCCAAAAGTTTCACGAGCAGTTGAAAATCAAAGGAAACTTCTCGGCATCTTCTGGTTGGCTTTTCAGGTTTAAAAAAACGTCATAAAATACGAGAATTAGCAGTTCAACGGGAGAAATTAAGTGCAGTTGATGTAGCTATGGTAGAATTTTGCTATGATTTGGAAAATCTTATAAAGGAGCACGACCTAAAACCTGAGCAAGTGTATAATGGAGACGAAACTGGACTTTATTGGAAAGCAAAGCCGAAAAGAACACTAGCTGCAGGCTCAGAAACTAGTGCACCAGGTTAGCTTTACATACATATTTTTACGTTTATGTACAGTGTTTTTTTTAAAGTATTTTTCTAAGGTTTTAAAGTAAGCAAAGACCGTTTAACAGTGTTATGCTGTGCTTATGCATCAGGAACCCATACGTTTAGGTTAGCCGTCATTGGAAAATCCAAAAATCCGAGGGCTTTTAAAAATGTAAAAATACTGCCCGTTGATTATTATAATCAAAAGGCAGCTTGGATGGATCGGGTGATTTTTAAAAAGTGGTTTTTTCGAAAAATTTATACCCCAAGTTAGAGCTAATCTGCACGAAAATAATCTTCCAACCAAGTAGCTGTACTGCTACTGGATAATGCGCCATCACATCCTGATGTTGAGCAACTAAAGTCAGCAGATGGGAACATATTCGTAGCATATTTTCCTCCGAATGTAACATCTATTGCCCAGCCAATGGACCAAGGTGTTATAGAGACCATGAAGAGGCTTTATAGAAAAGACCTTATGCTTCAACTGTTGGGAAAATGTGACTTTATGGGGTTTTGGAAACGTTTAAATTTGAAAGAAGTAATTTGTGCTGTAGCTCGTGCTTGGAGTGATGTGAAAGCGACTAACATTAAAAAAGCATTTTATAAAATAATGGCCTTAGAAGATACATCAGCTGGAGAAGGTACTGAAGACGATACTCACTTAAATGAAGGTGAGTTATCGATCGGAATCATAGCGTCTATAGCCTCGCAAATAAAAGGTTTGGAAGAAATGGACAACGGAGAAATACAGGAATGGATAGAATGTGATCAAGAAGAAATAGGGTATCAGATTATGGATGACGATTATTTAGATAACCAGACCTCTGCAGAAAGTTCTGACAAAAGTAGTGATGACGATGAGAATAATTACGTCATCATAACAAGTCATCGAGAAGCAGGGGATGCAGTAAATGTACTAATCCAATATTTTGAAAAACAGCCTGGAACTGATGACATTCATGTGCTTCAGCTTAGAAAAATGAAGGAAATTATAAAGTGTAGAAGTTACGAAGCCCAAAAACAAACATAAATTAGTGATATTTTTAAGTGATTTTTTACGTGATACATACATATATGTATACATATGTATATTGTTCAATGTACATTATGTATAAATATTAGCACTGTTATTTTTTGTTACATGTCACATTTCTTTTCTCCGCCAGACACATGTATTTTTCTGAATAAATTATTAAAAAAATATAAATGAGGTTTTTGGATTATCCGTGTTTCCGATTATCCGGCGAAGGCTCGGTCCTGGCTGGCCCGGATAATCTAGGTTCTACTGTATTTGTGAAATCATTGAGAGAAAAGGCAGCTCCAATCGCTAATTTGGTGTAATATACATCATTAAAGAACGCTTACTTTATACAGTTTTCGTGTTTAGCACATAAACAATATTAAAAAGAAGTTATTTAATAGATGAATTATTTATTAAATATTCCCCGCAAAATTTCTTCTCTGAAAAACATACGGAATTTTTTTTAACGCTAATATATTCATATTAATATCTTTATCTTACCAGTTATCATCGTGGTAAGCATCATGTCTTAAATTATTTATGTTATTTTCCAGTTAGTGGAAGAAGATATCATGTCCGTTAGGTATTGACCGTGCAGGTGTAGGTGGTCATGTTGAAGAAGTATATGTTCATGGCAATGTCATATTGGAAAGAAATCGTTTTTAGATATAAAGTATACATTACTATATTTAGCTGACCCAGTAAACAGAAATACACATTTAACTATTTGACCTTGTATATGCTGTAAGATCACAAACAATACTGTCATTTAACTGTTTTATCACTTGGATTTTAAGAATATATTGTTGAAAATTTATCGCTTACATTTAATAACAATATATATTGAAACAGGGTCAAAAATGTCCCGCGCAATGACTATAACCCAGCAGCTCCCTTACCATCTCACGTTCACTTCGCATACCCTACCGCTGTTGTCCACCCTTCTATATATTGATTCGAAAACCCGAAAAACGTACTACTTATAAAATACAGATAATGTTATTTGTATATATTTTAAGCCGTTAAAACTCTACAGATATATGGAGCAATTTCATGCTAATTAAATAATTAATCACAGTTGTTGGTATATCGTGGAATTGATTATACTCTAATTGTGCGCAATACAAAATTAAATTACAGCTGTATTTAGACTAAGGAAATGCTCCAATTGTTTAAACAAATAGATTTTTTTATCAATAATTTTATTCTAAAACATTCAAAAAATATGTAAAAAAATATTAAGATAAATTTCCAAACCGTTTCAGAGATATTTACTTTTCTATAAGTAGTAACCGGATCTTAAATACGTGTTATTTGACACTAAAATTATACTGTAAAGACGTTTTTCTCGACACTGTATTTTAAAAACGGTGTGCACTCTAGCTCTACATATAAGTAAGCTATTGACTCAAATCTGTTTTTATTTTATTATCTAACTTAACATAAATAAAAATTTTTCCATTTTCATTCAATCCCAAAGCTTCAATTTTGATTACAAAAATAAGACTTTTCTTAAACTCACACTAATTTCTAGGTTTTTTTTTTAATTTTTAACGTTTTATTGGATACGGTCCAGGTTATTTTGATCTTAATAAAACCCCGTTATATTTAGTTTTCAGATAATTTCGAATGGAGCTATCGTGCACACAGCAAAAGACCTCAACTCCGCGGCCACTACTTTGTCACCTTCTATATAGGTAACCAAGCCTAAAATTAAAAATGAAAAGTTTTTTCTTTATAGTGCATGAGTTATTAAATATTGTGAACTAAAATTTAAATTTCTATCTAATAAAATAAGAGAGAAAAAAATTATTAAACATAGTCATTCATTTGACCAACAAATTGAAACTTCACCTTAATAATGCTTATAAAAAAGCGTTTTGTGAAGCCTCATAAAATATTGTGTTACCATATAATATCAATACCAATACTGCTTCTACTAGCATATATATGCAAATAAATATATAAATTATTTGATTTATAATTTTAATCAAATAAATAATCTTCTCTGTTGTTGCATATCCCTTAAAGATGGTCAAGCTTACGAGTACGTTCATATATGAACAATTGATGTCGGCAACCGTAAAATTTTGATTGAGTTGCAATAATATCTTATGCAAGTTGTTTATTTTGGAGTGACATCATAATATACCAACATTCAAGCAATCCTAATTTGTAATCACGTTAAATTAAGACTTACTTGTACTCCGGATTGCGTGGATGAGATGGAGTTAGTTTAAGTACAGACCGGAATCCCAAAATACCAATTGAACTTCCCCAAATATTTCGATCAAGAAACGGGTCCAGGTAATCTAAAATGAAGAAAGACAACCGTTTAAATTTCAATTATTTTTTTTTAATTTAGTAATTTGTGTGTCATTTAACTTCATAGTATTATCGGAGTCAGTCATAGTATTATCGGAGTCAGCATTAATATTAATGTATTATAAAGAAAGATCGTTCTTAGAAGCCAAGATGGCGGCTATTAAAAAAAGTAAAATTTTGATACCAATTAAAAACCTGAAGGATTACAAAAGTTTTTATTGCATATATGTAAAGAATTTATTAAAATCTAGGCAAATAGAGAGTTTCAAATATTATAAATAATATACTATGAGAAATAATTTTGAAGAAGCATTTTTCTAATAAATATTAGTATAAAGTACCCATTGCCATAGATTATTGTCTACAGTTATCATTTGTATGTCATAATTACATAATTAGGCTCTGGTTCAGAAATTATATTAGATTTAAAATTAATAGATTTTGGCTAGCAAAATAGCCGAAATAGTTCAGCTATTGCCCGTCGGAACTACTTTTCGCTATAATAGTGGCCTAACATAGTAAGGCCACATAAACTGACAATATAATATAGGCTAATTCTCGCAAAATTTTTGTATGAAAGAAAGGGTTTGTAGAGAAATAATAACTATAATAATAATTAATAAATAAATAATATATTAATAACTAATAAACAAATAATATAATAATTCTTAGTTTGTTCTGTTTTTAACTTTGATTTTCTTATATGAATTATTTTTTTGAAAATCGTATAAGTGGTAATGACGTTATTAAAAGTAATAATACATAAGTAATATAATAATATATAAGTTTATAATATCATAATAAATAAATAATATAATAATAAATAAATAATAAATAAATAATAAATAAATAATAAATAAATAATAAATAAATAATAAATAAATAATAAATAAATAATAAATAAATAATAAATAAATAATAAATAAATAATAAATAAATAATAAATAAATAATAAATAAATAATAAATAAATAATAAATAAATAATAAATAAATAATATAATAATAAATAAATAATAATAATGAAGAATAATAAAATAACAAGACAAAGGTTAAAAGTGTTCGAAGCCTAGGTGGCGGGTAAAAATCTAATTCTAATACCATTTAAAAACCTGAGGGTTTACAAATGTTATTATTGCATATATGTTAAGCATATATTAAAATAAAGGGAAATAGATAGTTTCAAGAGTTATAAATAATATATTATCAGAAATAACTTAGAAAATATATACATTTTTCTCAGAAGCTTTTTCTAAATAATTTCTCATATGATAAAATTTATAAAATTTGGAACTATCTATTTGCCTATATTTTAATATGTTCTTTACATATATGCAATAATAACTTTTGTAAACCTTCTCGTTTTTAAATAATATTAGAATTAAATTTTAACTTTTTAAAAAGCCGCCATCTTGGCCTTTAATGCAGCCTGAGTATTGTTATTTTATTACGAATCGTTATTATTATTATATATTTACTATTATTATATTATATTGTTAATTATAATTATTATATTGTTTATTTATTATTATTATATTATTTATTTTAATTTTACTTCTATCTATTATTATGGTCTTGTTAATTTTTATATAAAGTATCCATTGCCCTATAAAGCCAACGTTTTGTTATTACTCGGACAGTTTTAATGAATCTTTTTATTTCACAACAGAACAGAAAATAATTGTCAAATATACATACTTCGAAAATGACAAAATATGGTACATGAAATATTATTTTTTTTGTTGTCAAGTCAACCTCCAAAAATAATATTAACAAATTTAAATAATTAATCCAAACATTCCTCTTTTATTACTTTACATCGTAACATGCTAAACACCTTTCGGTTCAAGGGCCAAGAAAACAACTTGGCCGGAAATTCAGTCGCATGTATTTGCTAATAGGCCGTAAATCTCAACTCTCAACAAAAAACAAAATTCATCTTTACAAAACTATCCTCAAACCAGTCTGGACATACGGAATCCAACTATGGGCTACCGCCAATAACTCCAACATTGAAAACCTGCAGAGATTTCTGTCCAAAGTGCTCCGCTCTGTCCTTAATGCACCATGGTTCGTCACCAACGCCATTATTCACCGCGATCTCTCCGTAGTGACAGTGAAAGAAGAAATTAAAAACTTCATGGAGAAATATCATTGCAGATTACGTGCGCATCCAAATACTTTAGCAAGTAATTGGCTGACAGTGAAAGAAAAAAATGTTTTAAACGTGATAACATACTTGACCTACCTAATAAATGTAACTAACAATTTCAATGTTTTTAGTCTCATCATACCTGTTATGCAGAAGCGACAGAAAAAAAGCCACCTAGCAAATTCCCGACCTGTCATGCATAGTCAACAAAAAAGCAGCCTGTTAGCAAATTCCCGACAAGGTGACTAGAAATAGTCACCAACATTGACACAATTAGCACTTAATCTAGAATAAAAAGAGGACTATCACAGGATAGCACCTTTTACATTCCAATGTATTTTTGTACATCTTACTATGAGTTTTACTGAAGGTCAGTTTTTAAGACAGATTTTAAATAAACATGGTTTATATAAAAAAAAGGGTTTTGTGAGTATATTTCTTCTGACTCACCGAGATATTTTCAGACTCAATTTTAATTTCCATGCCAAGATAGGAAAATTCGTTTTGTATTTCACGATTGTGTGTGATTTAGAATTTTTGGTTGATTCTGCGCAACAGATCGAAGATTTTTCTTTTGTCTCGTCCGACAATGCGCCCATTGTCTACGAAGAGTGTAATGAGCACGCTTCTCTTCTCGTCGTAGTATACGCACGGGTCATAAACTGTGCTTTCGAGTCCAATTTTGGACAGATAATTGTTGATCTTCTCATTCTATTTCTTAGGTGCCTACATTAGGCCATATAGACTCTTAGCCAATTAATAAACTTTGTTTATCCCATCGTCGAATTCTTCTGGTTGCATTATAAAGATTTCTTCCTCCAGATCTCAATGAAGAAAGGTGGTAGTGACGTCGAAAGAAACATGTTTCAACACCTCCGATGTAGCGTGGGTCAGAATCAATCTGATGGAGGCGTGACGAGCTACTGGACTGAACGTTTGAGTAAATTCCACTCCTTCTTGTTGCACAAATCCTCGAGTTACGAGTTTTGCCTTCAGTCTTTCATCTGGTTTTCGACGAAGTATCCAACGGCATGTCGAAGGTCTGGTGCCTTTAAGGCATTCAACGAGTTTCCAGGTTCCCATTTCGACGAGTGACTTATGCTCCTGTTTCATTGCTCGCAACCAGTTTTTGTTCTTATTTATATATATATATATATATATATATATATATATATATATATATATATATATATATTTATATATATAATTGCGGATCGACTGCTATGGTCAGTACCGCTTGTTCAAGTGAAAGTGAAAAATAGTATTTGCAAAAGAAAACCGAATTTTATAAAACAAGAGAAATAAAAGGAATAAATAAATGAAAATTAACTAACAATTATTATAAAAATGAATCAATTCAGAAAAAACATCAGGTTTAGCTTAAATAAGGCCTAAATAAACACATTAAACTGTCACATGTGTGAAAAAAAATTGTACGGTTGGAATGTGCGGACAGCAGCCAAGAACTGAGGTCTGTCATAGGGCGAAAAAAAGAAGAGAACCCTTTCAGAATTGCGTACACAAATCAGCTATCCACCGCTCCACTGTCACCTTTACACGTCGCAATTTACTCGTAGAAGAGTTCCACTCCTCCGGCCATAACTAGAGACAATGCACAGCCACAGCCCTAAACACAACCTCGGCGCGCAAGGGATGACCGATAACGTAGTTGCCGTGACTCCTCCAAGTTCAGCTCGGTCAGCACAATGATAACCTGGTATCCCAGCATGTCCAAGTAACCACATGATTACGACATCTGTCTCTAACTCTCGTTATTTATCGATTTCTCCGCGGATGTCCAAAACGGTTGGAACTGTGGAGAATATACTACTGAAGCCTTTGATAGAATTCAGGGAAGCCGTACAGATAAGCAGGTGACGTCGCTCATCAATAGCTTGACGGGAGTGCCGAAGGGAGTAGAGCATACCATATAGCTCAACACTGTACACTAAGCATATGGGTGACAATGTGAATTACTGGGATACTCCATCAGTCATATAAGCGCAGCCTGTACCGGAGTCTGTCTTGGAGCCATCAGTATATGTGTGTTGAAAGTCTGTGTACTGTTGCAATTGAATGAAGAATTCAATCAAGTATATGGCGTTAGGAGGAGAATCTTTTGGCAAGTTGGTCAGCTGTAGGTTTGTCGTTAAAGAAAGAGATGCCCATGGAGGGATGTTGGTAAAAATTCTCGATAAAACAGGCCCTTGGTTTTCAATGATAGTATTTAACAACCTTGGTAGTTTCAGTGCAAGTGGATAGAGAGAAGTTGCACTGTTAGTATATAGATGGTTTAACTCTTGGTTATTGGAAAATATGAAATGGTTTATATGCTGCGTGAGCGAAAGAACTTTACAGACGTACCTCAAAGTTTCATGTTCTTTATGTGATGTGGTGGTACACCTGCTTCACAGTGAAGGCTTGCAATTTTGGTAGTCCTAAACGCACCGGTGACTGCTCGAATTCCAGCATTGTGTATGCTTTCTAGCTTCTTCAAGTGAGAAGCACTAGCAGTGTACACAATGGTAGCACAGTAGTCTATTCTGGATAGAACCAGACTAACGTAAAGTCGCAGCAGAGGGTCCCCTTCGGCTCCCCATTTTGTGGAGGCAATACACTTGATAGCATTCAATGTCATTCGGCACTGCGCAGAAACAGAGTTTATTTGTCTCGGCCATAAAAGACGACGGTCGAATATTATGCCCAAAAACTTTACATCCACTATCCGCACTGGGCTGTCGTAAAGCGATACAACAGGATAGTTGTGTGCTTTACGTAGTCGACACAATTCGATAGCATAGGTTTTCTCTACAGAGAAACGAAAACCACGGTCGGTTGCAGCAAAAGAAACTATGTCAACAGCCTGCTGTAATCTTTCTTGACAGAGATCAAGAGACTGGGATGAAGTGAAGATCGTAAGGACATCTACAAATAGACAATAATCAACAGTATTTAGCAGGGTGGACACAATGTCATTTAATGCAATCAAAAATAAAGTAACACTTATGGAAGGGCCTTGGGGAATCCATATGCGCAACAGTCCAACTTTGTCCAACTAGAACCCTACATGAACGGTTCGAAAGAACGTTTTCTTCGAATTGAAGCAGATGGCCTCGTAGATCCCACTTGTGTAATTTTCGTAGAATTCCGAATCCCCAGGTCATGTCAAAAGCTTTCTCTAGATAAAAAAACATTGCAACCAGATGGTTGCGTTTTAAGATGCAAGATTGAATAGCGTTCGTCAGATATACATGCAGGTCAGTAGTGGAGTGGTGCTGACGAGATTGACATTGAAGTTAGCTGTTTATATTGTGGGAGTCTAGAATCCTGATGAATCGATAATTGATCATGCGTTCATATAACTTTGACAGGTGACATGTCAAAGATATTGGACGGTAGCATGATGCAGAAGACCCATGTTTGTCCTTCTTGGGTATGGGCATAGTTATCGCTTTGCGCCAGATGTCAGGATAGACACTCTCTACATAAAAAAGGTTGAAAAATTCCACTAATCCGAGTTTAAATATGGTTTGTACATGACGATATATTGCGTGAGCAATATCATCATACCCTACAGAAGTAATGTTTGTGTGACTCAGTGCAAATTCAAATTCTGCTAGCGTGAATATAGAACTACGATTCTCAGAATTATCACTTTCAAAGTAAAGAGGAACCGCTTCACCCGCTTATGAGCGCAAATAATGGAGCGAGTAATTATCCGAGTGACATACGGATTCCAACTGGTCATCAGCAGTGTGTACCTAACCATTGACCTGGAGCATAAAATTTGGGAACTTTTCTTGTAACCGTTTATATACCTGATTTTCTACCAAAGCAGAGGTTGGTCGAAAGCAGTACCAATAGTAGAAATAAATCCACGATAAGACTCAGTTTTAGACTAAAGAATTGAACGCCAGGATTGCGCACGGGGTTTATTGAAAGAAATTTGGTTTACAAGAGTCGCATTTCTCTGGTTCACTTTAAGTGCGATTTTTTTAGACCGTATTCATTCCACCAAGGAACAGACTTCTTTTTGAGACAACCAGAGGATTTCGGAATTGATAACGGAGCCGATTGCAGAATAGAATCGTTTGGATGTTGCAGCTCAACAGTTAAATCTGGTGACTGTTCGGGAAGCATAAGGTTGTGGGCGAAAGATTGCCAATCGGCCAGTTTAAATAACCATCTTCGTGCTGTTTTTTGTGCGTCAGAAACCATATTTGAAAGAAACGTCACAAAAATGGGAAAATGGTCACTGTAATGGGCATCGTCAACTACCTTCCCCTGAAGATGGGCAACTAGAGTAGGAGTAAAAAAAAATTTGATAGCCGAAAAGTTTCTTGATCTCATGTTCATGAACCAAGCTGGGCCAGTCTTGAGAAGTGTGACACCATTGTTGTCCAAGAATCTTTCGACCATTCGACCGCGGGCATCTGTACTTAGTGAACCCCAGAGTATGATGTGGGCATTGAAGTCGCAAACAATAATAAAAGGAGTCGGAAGTTGTCGTACCAGATCCTTTACGTTATTTAAGTTCCAGTTGACGTCTGGAGAGTAGACGTTACTAATTGTGATCTTACGAGGAGAGACTAATTTGTATGCTACTGCCTGTAGCCTAGTCTTAATGTTGCAGTCTTTAAAAGGGAGAGAATAATCTTGGAAAATTGGATTCATAGGCATGACTTTTAGGATCAACGTCTTTGAGGAAGATGTAACATACCCGCAAGTTGAATGAGTCAAGAGGTTTTAAGTGACTCTCTTGGATGCAAACTACTCTGGGGCTATGTTCACCCATAAACAGTTCTATTGGATGATGAACGAATTTGACATAACAAATGAAGAGAAAATAGAAAAGTAAAAGTCATAAGGAGAAGGCTGACTTTAAGGGTAAACACAAAATGTGTTCCTGTTTCGGGTACCTCGGTCTGCCTCAAGGCAACCCTCGACTATCTTTGGGTTTACGGGCATTTTTAACCGTCTCATTGTCAATCGATATAGCGCTTGATTCTGAGTCGGAAAGAGAAATATTTGTAGCCTGACCTGACAGAACAGGAGCAGCAGATTACATTAAATTAAAAGAAAGCACGTTGTTTTTTGGAGATTGGGTTGTACCTGGCAGAACAGGTAGTTTTACGACAAGAGATGAAGATTTTGCAGTGTAATTACTTGTTTTTACAGCGCTAACGATGGCGCCCATATTATTGCAAATCGCCTCCATAATCATTTTTGTTATTTCTGGTAAAAGAAGAACATCAATGTCGCTAACACACGCAGCAGAAGTAGCAGGTTAAGCTGCAGCAAACATGACGAAGCTCAGTGTCAGAACTGCAGAGTTCTGACGTACAAACGCTCATTAAAACTACAATTGTTTATAGATTTGTGTTTCATGATGGAATACTCATCTTTAAATTTAGGGCAACTTGTTGACAAAACCAGGTAACCTTCACCACAATTAACGCACTTTACCGGATCGGTAAAGCGCTGTTCCTCATGCGGTTCTTTACCACAGTTACACATTGTTCTATCCTTGTACGTCTTTGAACTGTGCCCAAACCTTTAGAAATTGACGCAGCGCATCGGATTGGGGATCTAAGGGCTGACAAATAAACTGCAAATGGCTACCCGTAGTCTAGCTGGCAAATTATGTAAAGAAAAGGAAACGATTATGGACGCAGGGTTCTCCACTGCCCCATTGACCTGGCAGGTTATCCGTCTGATTTCATAAAATCCTTGTGATTCAAGCTCTGAGCAAAGCTCATTGCTTGTGCAATTAAGTAAATTGCGGCAAGTAATCACGCCCTTGATAGTAATGTGGGTCTTGTGAGATGACACCTCAACAGGAAAATCAGAGTAAGTAGTGGTTTGTAGCAACCGAGTTGCATGCTTGGTTGTTTTCGTTTCAACCAGCAGACCATCCTTATTATTTTATAAAGAATGAACCTCGCCAACCAAACATTACAATTGCTTACATTATTAAAAATGGGCTAACCTTGAAAAAATCAAACCCATCTTTTTATTAATGACCCAGAATCAGGGATCATCAATTTTTAAGCAGGCTTTATTGTAACGGAGGGGTTGCACCCTCCGTCGAACACCCAGACCGCCAATGCGGAAAGATAAAAGAACAAAGAATATATGAGAACCCTCCTGGGTATTTAAAAATGTAGCAAAAACTACAAAGAAAACACGATATTTAACTGATATCAGCCGAAAGCCATATGGAACCAGACGAAAGTCGAACAAGATATCAACATAAGTATAAAATCAAACACAAACGAACGAGAAAACACTACAGTTCGAACACGAAATTTATGTGTCGACAAATAAAGCAATATTTTTAATTATTACTATTAACGAAATTCACGTTAAGGTACATCTAAGAATAAGTTAAGCAGTTCAAAAAGTAACGGATACGGCAGGAATCGAACCCGCGACCATTGGTTTCGCGCCGATCACTATAACCAACTCAGCTACGCATCCACTGACTTTAAAGTGAATTTCGTTAATAGTAAAAATTAAAAATATTTCTATTTCATGTACTGTGCGGGTTTCCGTACCTAGTTGCTTACGTTACAATTATTCGTTGTCAATATCACAGTGTGAAGTCTTCGAACGTATTTGTTAACACTTGGCAATTGAAGCAGTTGAAAAAGTGACGTTTGTGGTCAGTGGATGCGTAGCTGAGTTGGTTAGAGCGATCGGCGCGAAGCCGATGGTCGCGGTTTCGATTCCTGCCGTATCCGTTACTTTTTCAACTGCTCAAATTATTCTTAGATGTACCTAAACGTGAATTTCGTTAATAGTCATAATTAAAAATATTTCTATTTCATGTACTGTGCGGGTTTCCGTACCTAGCGTCGTTTTTTTAAAGTAGCCTACGTTACAATTATTCGTTGTCAATATCACAGTGTGTAGTCTTCGAACGTATTTGTTAACACTTGGCAATTGAAGCAGTTGAAAAAGTGACGGTTGTGGTCAGTGGATGCGTAGCTGAGTTGATTAGAGCGATCGGCACGAAACCGATGGTCGCGGGTTCGATTCCTGCCGTTTTCGTTACTTTTTCAACTGCTTTAATTATTCTTAGATGTACCTTTACGTGAATTTCGTTAATAGTATTCATTGCAAATATTTCTATATATATATATATATATATATATATATATATATATATATATATATATATATATATATATATATATATATATATAGATATATATATATATATATATATATATATATATATATATATGTATATATATATATATATATATATATATATATCTATATATATATATATATATATATATATATATATATATATATATATATATATTGTGACGCTTAATTAGGTTTTTGCTTTCGGGCGCCAATAATCGGTGTGTTTTCTCCGGTGCTCAGTGAAGAAATTCTATTTCTTGAGGTCTTCAAAAATAACTACGAGATAACTTCGATGCAAATAACAAAATAATGTTTTTATTTTAATGTTAATAATACAGTTGAAAACAAAATGTAAAATATTAAAACAAACAGATTTACAAATGCTAGTAAAGAAAATTATTTTATTAATAAAGACCCTAAAATGGGAACACACTTTATTAGTACAAAATGGTTAAATCAATCGCAACAGCAATTACAGCTAGCTGACGACACAACAGCCGGCCAGTGGCAAAGGCTTAGTGTTAAACGCTGCGCGTATCGTTAACGATATATGACATTGGGCCGACGACACAACTGCCGGCCTGTGACAAAGGCTTAGCGGAAAACGCTACGCTTATCGCAAGCGGTATACGAAACTGGGCCAACGACATAGCAGCCGGCCAGTGAAGTAGCGCTTCGAGCAACCACCAGATCAACCGGCCGACGACACAACTGCCGGCCAGTAGACCGGGACTTCTGTGGTAACACTATGGTATTAGACTGACGTCACAACTGCCCGCCAAACACCTAGTTTGCCACCGGTTAGAGAGGTCAGTCGACGACACAACTGCTGACTATCCAGTCTAATTGATTCTTACCAGGACACAACTCTGGTTCGAATGCCGTGACGGAATTTCTACACTGTTTATATATCCGCTTGCGGGGGTTTTGCGGAGAGATGGCGGGCATACTAGCCTATACCTTGTCCAAAAGTTGGTTTACACCGGAATTTTCTGACCAATGCAGCCACATGTTCAACTAAACCTGTGTTTGACTAACATCATTAGCGCTTCGAGACCTACGGTATCAAGGGATACTGAGTAATCTCCCGCTGAGAAGTACCTGATAGAACGCTGAGAAGTTAATCTTCGGTCAGCTATGTATCGCACCACCAAGAAGTCTGTCCTTTAAAGGACAAGGTAAGTGATTATTGTTACCCTATTATTAATATATTTTGTAATCTAGGGTCGCAGGTGTTGTTTACAACGATGGAAAGCAACTTTGCCGCAGAGAGTGAAGGAGAGCGGCAATAGGTAAGAGATTTTAGGAAGAGACGCAAAACTCGATCGAATTCATCATTGTCCAACAACTCACACGCATCCGATTCATCGTTCGCATCCACACTCGACTCACCAAACACCTCCAATCAGACCGCACGTGACCAGCTCCAACAAGGTAAGCCTTCTTCTTCCACTAACAAACGTCCACAATCCCCACTATACACGGTTAGCATTGCTAAACTCCCATCCCACCTCCTAACCCCAAAGAGCCTTGCTCCGTATTTTCACAGAATTGGGATATACATCTACAATGTCAGTACCACAAGAGATGGCATGGTCATCGTCAAAAGCCACGATCCGAAAGCCACATCTAAGCTTAGAGTCTTCCGAGATCTCATAAAGGAACCTGCGATCATGGTGGTAGCCCCGGACCAGTCCCTACATCGAGGATCATACCAGCCACGCCTACCAACGTTCTCCTGCGTCATAATGGGCGTAGATGCCGACGTCACGATGCAAGACGTAAAACAACATAATTATAATTTTCTCCACCATCACCGTACCGAGCCGTATCACGCCCCAAACCCGCAGCCTCACCAATGCCCGAGATGCCAGAAGTTTCATGCACCAGGAGAATGCCGGAATCCGATTCGTTGTGCTCACTGCTCCGGTCCTCACAACACCAACCAGTGCAGTTTTGACGCTGACAGCGTCAAGTGTACCGACTGCAACAAGAACCACCCTGTCACCAGCGTCAAATGCTCAGAGCGGCCAAAAATTCCATCAAGTGCAGCTACTACGGCGCCACTCAAATGCGTCGATCCACCAGCGGAAACAGAAGAGCAAGACAGCGAACCCATGTTTGTCTTGGTCCACGACATGTTGCGATTCGTTACCACTGCAGTTATCAACGCCGTTCCGGATCAACGAGAAAGGATGCAAGCAATCCTAGCCAAGCTTGCTTCCAGCATTCTAAAAAAAAGTTAACTGTAAACTACGGCGGATCCTCCATGCATGTAACATGCATTCCACTGGCAAGACGTTCAGTAGATGCCACAAATTCTAAGCCCCGCAATGACTGAACAACCAACAAGAATGGCAACCATCAACGTATGCTGCCTATCAAAGAAGCAGGTCCTAATCAAAAACCTAATCCACGAAGAACAATTACAACTTCTCGCTATGTGCGAAACCAGAGCCAAGCCCGCGGATGCAATTCGTTTCGGCGGATTCCGAGTCCACAGAAGAGACCGCGACCCTGACTTCCACGGAGGCGTGGCCCTTTTAATCCACCAGGCGTATCCAAGTACCAAACTCAATTAAGCAGCTCAGTTTACTGAACAAAATCTTGTTGGAGCATCAATCACTTCCCGCAGAAGGACCCTACACCTCTTCTCGGTGTATATCCAACCTAACACCGGAATCCCACACGAGTTATTCGAAAACGCGTCCAACCTCGGAGACTGCATCATCCTCGGCGACCTGAATGCCCGTCATGACTCATTTGGCGACACCATCTACAACAACCATGGACTGCAGCTCCTGAATACACTGGATCAACTTCCGTTAGTGAGAATAGAAAACCGCGAACCAGCATCCTTTTCGAACTTTGGAAAATCTAACATCGACCACGTAATCGTCTCGGTCAGCATTTCCCATCGTTTCAACCCAGGTGCCGTTATAGGTACGAGCGTAACAAGCGACCACCTGCCACTCATAGTGGACACCAACATTCTGCCGTTGCTGCCTGGTATACCTCCAACGAAGACAGTCCGAGTTCCAAGTCAGGCTAACTGGGAAGTCGTCTGGCAAGAGATAGAACTCACACTCCCAAACCCCCCAGAAAAATTACATGCGCACCAGAAAATCGACGCTTCTGTGGACCTATTTACCTCATCCATCCAAAACGTCTCCGAAATCGCCATTCCTAACAAAACCTTCCGAACCGATCACCCACCGCTCCTTTACCACATTGTCCGTCTAATCCGGGAAAAAAGAAGACTTTACCGGGACTACATACATACTGGGAGCATCTCTTCGAAAACCCAGTGAAACCGCCTAAACACCACCGTTCGGCGTACAGTGCTCCGTTTCCAAGAACAAAGATGGAGTAAGACATGCTCGAAATTAAACCCAAGGGATGGATCAAAATTCTGGAAGAAATTCAAGTGAATTACTGGACAATTATCCAGACCTTCCCATCATTTCAAACACAACAACACTACAGCATCTAGCCTGGAAGAAAAGGCTGCCCTACTCGCGAATCTCATGGAGGAGGTTCATTAAGTTAATATGGACCCGTGGTTCATTAATGTGTTCAGAATAGAAACCGAAGAAGTATTGGCAGACTACCTGCGAACTCCTCCTCCAGCCAACATCTTTCAAATATACCAGGATAACTCAGTATCCTGTATGGACGTGGAAGAAATTATCAGCGCTAAAAAAGGTCTTGCTGCTCCAGGAGAAAATGGAATCACGTTCTCAATCCTAAAACAACTACCCGTCCTTGCCATATCCTACCTAACATGTATCCTAAACTCCTGCTTTCTCCTGGGCTTCCATCCAATCAAATGGAAATCCTCCGTCGTAACTATGATCCCAAAACCTCGCAAAGATCCAACATACCCTTCTTCCTAGTCCTCTCCAACCGCCTAGCCCTATTTTGTTCCACGAAAAACATCATCTAAAATAACCAGTACGTATTCCGTCCACAACGCTCGACCCAGGTTGCAATCTTGCGACTATGCACTGACGTCACCAACACAGTCAACACGAGGAAACTCTCAGGAGCCGCCTTCTTCGACCTGGAGCGAGCATTCGACAGCGTTTGGCACGCCGGTATGTTGAGAAAACGTATAAGATGTGGGACACCAACACTCTTAGTTCCAGAAGAGCCAAAATTCGTGTGGGACCCAATACTTCTAGAACCTTTCAAATAGACGCCGGCGCCCTTCAAGGTTCTCTTCTGTCGCCTCTGCTGTTCCTTCAAGGAATCGTTTCGCCAAGCTTCATCAATATGTCGACGACACAGTGTGCTGGGCCAACGCTAATGACCGTCGTACGGCAGTCGGAATATCACAGGATATCCTTGATGTCCTTCAATCTTGGATACGCAGGTGGCGCATTAAACCAAATGCGGCCAAAATTCAATTCGTAATTTACCGCCACTGTCGTAAGCAAGTACAAGAGGCCGTTTCGATAACCATCTGGGGTTCAGAAATCAACCCGATCCGTGAGGCAACTTATCTTGGGATTACCCTCACTGAAACGCTTTACTGGGGCCCAGAGTTAACAAACGTAGTGCGCCAAATGAGAAGTCGCACGCAGCTAATTTCCATGCTCCAGGGCCGCCTCCGGGGGTGCAGCCAAAGAAAACAACTTTTTACATACAAAGCATTTGTACGACCCATGGCCGAGTTCAGTGCAATATGGCTTGCCGGCGCCCTGGAACGAGCCCTCCTATCACTAGTCTCGCTGGAAAGAAGGCTTCTTCGGCGCACTCTACGCCTAGAGTGGTGTCACCCTTCTAACGAAGTACACCATCTGGCCAACATTGACTCCATCAGCCATAGGATATTTCAATGTCAGCGTCGCATCATCGACAAATGTATACTTCAAGATAGAACAAGCCTGGAAACTGTGTCCATCACACACGCCCATACTCGCCGACCCAAACGGATAATTACATACCCCCCGTAGTGCTACTAAAATCCGCCCAAACCCTACTAGTTCATCTGGAAAACGTCCTTGAACGTGTCTACCTGAACTATAGATAGTAATATAACCATTATATCATAATTTGTCTTATTGTTACCATATTATATTTAATTTTTTTATTATTATTATCTTATTATGTCTATTTTTTTTTTTGTTATATAACTATTGTATTAATATTAGTCTTATTGTAACCATATTATAATTAATTTTTTTTTTGCCATGTTACTTTTCATCATGGGCTGAAGAGGGCATACGAGCCCTATAACGGCCAACTTTCATGTATAAACATTCAAATATTGAATTGAATTGACCAACGCAGCTGTTTAGATGGGAGTGGGGACATTGCTATAGTCTCTGCTTGTACACTTCGTTACAATATATATATATATATATATATATATATATATATATATATATATATATATATATATATATATATATATATATATATATTTCGGCAATCTTACCGACTGCACCAGTTAACTTTTTGAACAACCGCAAAGTATTTTAAAAAAGATTTATTTAATATACAAGATAGCCCAATGCTACAGTTACAAGACTTAATCCTGACTAAGTTATACAATGCTAAAACTATTTATGTTACATTATGTTATATGATCAGTTTGGAACCTCGCTGAATCTGCATTTTAATTGATGTATGTGACAATATATTTTCTCTCTTCTCAGAATGAAGCTCCTCTTGGTAGCTCGATGGCTTCTACGTTTTCCAATTTAGTTTTTTGTTTTTAATTTTTGTTTTTTATTAATTATATATTTGATTAGCAGATATATACCATCAATTAAAATTGTAATATATAATATTACGGTCCATATGCTTGGCACGTGAATGTTTACTTGTTTTTCTTTAATTACCGTAGGTGAATTAGTTATGATGTCTTTTAATTTTAATGTTTTTAGATTTATAGTAAAGTTAGAAATTTTATTGACTTTTAATTTGATTCGTAGTTCCGGTAGCAATATAGGTTTGTCATATGCTTTAGTTTGATACGTTAGTTTTTGTTGTTTGATGTAAATGTCACAATTATTTTCTTTAATTAAATATATTCCGGTCAATGATTTAATATCGGTTCCTTGGGGACATTTTATGTTAATTTTCTCTTCTGTGGAAAATACTCCTAAATATTGGTTGATTTTTGTTATAACTTCTACGTGGTTTTTAATGATATTTAACTTTGTATATTCACATTGTCTTGTATTTTCTTCTAGTAAGATTTGATCTTCACAAGTTTCTTTTTGGTGAGTGTAGAATTGTTTCGGACATTGAAATACTATGCCTCGAGTACAAATGTCGCTCAGAGGTTTAATTTCATTATCTTTTGATTTTAGGACGTATCAGACTGAATTATTGTTACAATTTCTGATTCTTGTATGGTAGGTAACGGCTAAAGGTAGTAGAGTTTGAATTCTTTTTCGTAAATGATAGGAACTGCTATAAAGTAAGTAATTCGTAAGGAACCAAATTTTCAATTTACTTTTTACAGTGATTCGTAGCCTAATATGTTCTCGCGATTTGGTTTGTATGGTAACTGATTTTTATAGTGTTATGATATTCTCTATAGTTCTATTAATAGTTCGTTATGGTTTATGATACTAGGGTGCAGAATTCTTAACTTGCAAAATGTTATAGAATTGCCGATACCCTGTAAAATATTCACGATAATGTTATAGAATATTATTAATTGATTATATAAGTCTTTTGCAAATAATATATTTCTTTTGGCAATTTCATTAAGTTGTAAGCTTCGTGATTTTAAAACTATTTCGTTATGCTGTATATTTCGTACTGTATCGTTAAAATTATTTATAATTTAGTGGTTTACTGAGTAGGCTAGTTTTAATTGGTTTTCTAAATGATGTTCGTTATCTTGTAAGTGTCCAAGAAATTTACTATATCGTTCACCATCTTCTGCGTCTAAATTAATAGTTACAAATTTAAATATTTTTCCCAATCCGTCGATAAGGACTCTTTTGGATTTAGTGTTACTTGAGTGATATTTAAAATTATTAAATTTTTGTTCTATGGTTAGCTGCAGGAATAGATATATTTTATTATGGATGTTAAGTTCGTTGGCGTATATCGTATTATTAGTTGTTCTTAATTTTAAGTTTTCGTATTGAATATTTAAGTCGTTAAGAAGTTGTGTCAGGTCATAATGATGAATGAATGCATTTTTGGTTTTTTCTAATTTAGCAATACCCAAAAGATGCCTTGGTTTTCTGTTACCCTTTTGATTTCATGTCCTTGTCCGAGTCCGAACGCGAACAACCTAGAAGAATTTCAAATTGGTAGGTTCCTGCTCTAGGTCTTTTTAGTTTCTAAAGTATAAGTAAGTCTTGTAATCATGAAAAATTTCGATCTCGCGATTTTAACGGAAATACACGTTTTGACTTTCTCTGAATCGATTCCAACTATTTTTGGAATGACGTCTGTCTGTGTGTGTGTGCGTGTATGTGTGTGTTAGTCTGTGTGTATATGTGCGCTCTACACCCTAAACGGTAAAAGATACAATTATGAAACTTCAAACTTTAGAGTTGTATATGCCAGACAGGAAAACCTCCTATTTTTAAAGAGAATATTCCAACAGGAAGTGCATGTATACTCAAGTAATTTTTTGCATTTTTTGCTATAACTCAAAAACGGCAGTTTTTACAGCAAAATTTTATAAATAAATATAAAAGATAATAATACTTTGCATAACTTATTTTTGAAAATATTAGGTACTTGTTACAAAAAAGATTTTTTTATTCAATACTCTGCTTTAATTCAAAAACATTAGTACTTAGAGCAAAATTAATAAGAATGAAAATAAAGATTTTAAATCTTCGCATATCTTTTATTTGAAAAGTATTTTCAGAAAAAATACCGGTTACAACAAAAATTATGTTATTTTCAATATTAGATTCAATATTTCTCACGTCTACTAACGGAGGTTATGTCTATATAATTGTCCTCCGGCAGTATTTGATCTACTCGCCATGGCATGTCTGGCGTTGATCCACTGACTTATAACGTAATGCAGCATTTAATATTGTAGTGCTACCTCCGCACTAAAGGTGGCTACTAGAAAGATGTCATACGCTATTACACGACTAATTTTTGTTTTGTTTCCATAAGAAATCCAATCTTATATTGAATGGTTGTGCATTTTTGCTGATTGCTTTCATTTGTATACAATTGTGGATATATTTAGCGGACGTTACATTTGATAAATTTATAAAATTTTAAAATTTCTTCAAATTAATTTAAGATATCAGTGCAGGAATTATTTTTTAATTCTAACGAACTAATTAAAATGCGTATAAGAAAGTCCAGTGACAGACACGACAGCTTTTTATGTTGTGTTACCGTGTCTCGAATTTATTTTGGCGGTTTTTAAATTAAATTATTTATCCTTTTTAAACTTTCTGCTTTGTAATTATTGCACGTTTTTTTCTTGTTTTTGTCTGTTTTTTACGTGTTCAAGTTCGGGAATATGTGGTAACTCTTCTTTAATTTTGTTTAATTTGCTTATAACCTTTTCTTTATTTTGTTGAATTTTGTCATTTAAATTTTGATAAAGTAGCTTTACTTTATTTCTATGATTAAGTATATAATTATTTATTAATTGTTTGTCCATTTCTATGTTGAATGGGGATTTTAAGTCTAAGTGTCCTGTTATTATTTCGCATGGTTTTAGTTTAGTTACTGAGTGTATTGTGTTGTTGTAGGCTAATAAGGCGTAGTTAACTTTAATTTCTATAGGTTCAATTTTATATTCTGCTTGATTATTAAATAATTGAATGTTATCGATAAGGGTAGAATGGAATCGTTCTACTATTCCATTAGATTCGGGGTGTTGGGAACTAATGAAGTGCGTTATGTAGTTCTAATAATTCTTTAACCAGTGAATTTTTAAATTCTAGAAAGTTATCGGATATTATTTTCTCGGGGATGCCATGATGAGTGAATTATCTTATTAAATTATTAGCGATTTCTATGCCTTGAGCCGAATTTAGTATATGCTTGTGCATATTTTGAGAATGAATCTAATATTGTGAGAAATTTAGCTTTTTCTAAAGTAATACTGTCAATGTGTAATATTTCGAATGGCTTAGTTGCTGTTGGTGTGACATTAAATTTTAAATTGAGGGGTCTTCGGTCATATTTAGTATTTTGGCCAATTTCGTAATTATTAATATAAGTTTGGATTGATTTACGTTGTGTTGACCAGTAATAATGTTGCTTTATACGTGTTTCTGTACCATCAATACCTCTGTGGTTTATTTTACTTTCATGGAATTTTTTTTTATTATTTGTGTTATTTCGTCTTCATCAGAGATATCCTTTAAATATTTTGTACATTTTATAATTTTTATATCTGAATTATTTTTAAAATGTTTTTGTAGAATAATGCTGAATTTTTCGTATAATGGGCTTACATTTTCGAAATAAAGATAATATTTTATTTTTGGTACTATGAATTCCTTGATAAAGTTGATTATTTCTTGTTCGTAATTATTTTTAGGAAATTGTATTGCTATTCGTTGTTTGTTTTATATAGTCTAGTGAGAATTGGGTTAGCAGGGTTAAATTCAACTTCAGAAATAATAACTTGATTTTTACCGTTGTTTACAGGGCAATCTATTATAGGGATGCCTATTATAGGATTTTCTTGGTTTGAATGTATTGTATTGTCACTGTCAGTTGATGCGTCGTCGTCTAAGTTTCAAGTAGTTTTATCTACTTCGACTACAAGTGATTGATTATCTCCCGGATTATTAATTTTTGGGTCGAGTTGTTTGTTAAAGTCTTCCATGTATTTGAAAAATGCATCTGTGTTGTCTGTTTCATTTATATTGAGTTCTATTTTTTTACTTGGTGTTTTAAAGACAGTAATTTGTATTTCATTATTTTCAAAAATGTATAGTAACATGGATTTAACATCTGACCAATTTAGCATATCTTTTCAATAGGCTAATTTTGGGATACTCAAGTTATTGATGTTACTTTTTATACAAAAAATGTTTTAAATTTAATAAGCAATAGAATATGTCTTGGTTGCTTGGTTAATCAAAATACCGGTTATTTGTTACTTGGTATATTATAAATCTATCATTAATTTTTTGAAATATTACATTATGAAGTTTCGGATTTTGAGATTTAAGTTTATTTAAATTGTTGAATTTTTTTGAGAATTGTTTAGCGATACCTGATGACATTTTCAAATCTTTGCTGACACAATGTGCTATGCTATTAATGGATAGGGTGTCGAATAAGTTTTCCTCTATTTTTAAAATGTTATTGTTGTTAATATTGTTTACTTCTTTATTAGTTAAATAATTTTGATATTGTGTTAACGGGGATAATTTATCTTGAGTGTCCTTTAATTTGTTATTTTGAGTGTTATGGTCATACGGGATGCGGCTTAAAGCGTCGGCATTTGTATTTAATTTTCCTTTTTTGTATTTTACTTCATAATCAAATTCCTCATGTTTTAACCGCCATCTGATTAGTTTATGACTACGTTGCTTTAGTGAAAATAGCCATTGATGTGGTCTATGATCAGTATAAATTTTTAATTTGCGTCCGAAAAGATAAGGTCTGAAATATTGTGTTGGCCAGATTATGGCTAGAAGTTCTTTCTCAATAGTAGAGTAGTTTATCTCAGAACTGTTCAAGGTTCTGCTAGCGTAAGCAACTGAAGGGTCATTGCCAATGTAGCCTTGTGACAACACGGCACCGATTGCTAAATTGCTGGTATCGCACGTTAAAATAAATTCTTTTGTAAAGTCAGGATATTGCAAAAGTGGATCATTAATTAGTAAATATTTACATGTCTCAAAACATTTTATATAATCGTGATCTTCGATATTTATTATTGCGTCTTTCTTTAAACATTTGGTTAACGGTTTCGTAATTTTAGCGAAATCGTTTATGAATTTTCTATAATATCCTAAAAGTCCGAGAAATCCTTTTATTTGTTTAGTGGTTTTTGGAATGGGGTAATTTTGGATAGCTATGATTTTATCAGGGTTTGATTTAACACCATCAGGGGTAACAATATGGCCTAAGTACGCTACTTCTTTCTTTAAGAATTCTGATTTGTCTAGTTGAATCTTAAAATTTGAATTTCTGAGTCGGTCAAACACTAATTTTGAATTGTTAATATGTTCTTGCAGGCTTGTACTGAATATAATGATATTCTCTAAATATACTTAACATTTTTGGTTGGTTAGTCCTCTTAAAATATTATCCATGACTCGTTGAAATGTTGCCAGAGCATTTTTAAACCAAACGCCATGCGGAAAAATTCGTTATGTCCATTTTCGGTGTTAAAAGCGGTCTTTGATATGTCGTTTTTGTTCATTTCTATCTGGTGGAATCCAGAAACTAGATCTAGGGTGGTAAAATATTGACGACGTCCGAGTTTATCAAGCAAGTCAATTATATTAGGTAAGGGATACTTATCGCCAATAGTTGTGTCGTTTAGTTTCCTGTAATCCACAACAATTCGCCATTTACGCTTTCCGGTAGCGTCTAATTTTTTTGGAACTATCCAAATAGGTGAAGACCATGGTGAGTGCGATGGCCTAATTATTTTTTGATCTAACATTTTCTTAATTTGTTTGCTTACTTCTTCTTTGTGAATTTGAGGATACCTATAAGTTTTAGTGTAAATTGGAATTTCGTCTTTGGGTTTTATTATATGTTTGATTTGGTTTGTAAATGAAAGCTTGTTATCTTCTTAATGAAATATGTCTGAATATTCTTTTATTTATTTATCTATTTCAAATTTATCAACTGTGTTCATGTGGTCTGTTCGTATTTTGGAAATGTCAAATTTTTTTTTTTTTGATTGTAAGTGATTGAAATTTGTGCTTGAGTTATCATAGTTACATAGTTTTCAAGCTTATATACTATAATAGGGTTTACTATGTTTAATTTTTCTTTCGTTTCTGAAGGCTTAATAACTGTGCATACGGCTAGAAAATTTTTTGCAACGTTCACACATTCTGGGATTATTAAATTGTCTATTCTATGCTGAGGTATGATTACAGTTCCATTATTTAAATTAACTTTGATTTGAATAATTTTTTCTGATGTCAGGTCTATTGTTATTGTATCTGTACTTGATATGATATTTGTATTTATTTTGCTTTTAAGATAGTGATTTTGGATTTCTATTTTGCAATTTGATGTGTTTATCAAGTCGATTAATATTTATAATATTTTTAAGTTATCGACTCCTAATAGTATATCAAATTGATCGTGAAAATTAAAAATATGGTATTTTAATGCAGGATAATTTTGTATTTTAAATATTTTAGAAATGGGCACGAGAGTGCTAAATTGTTCCGTCGAGGTTCCGTGTGCGGTTGATATTTGAAAGGGATCTTTTATTATAGCATTTTTAAAATATTTATTTGCTGCTTCTGGTTTGACAAAGGATTTAGTGCTGCCTGTATCTATTAAAACTTTTAAGTTATATTCGGGGAATATAATATATGGCAGTTTACTTTGGTGGTTTGTTAAATTCATTACTTCGATTATTGGTTTATAATTAGTTTAGAGGCTGGGTCTTCTAAAAAATTATTCTCGTTTAAATTTTGTGTGTCGTTATGATGTTCTGTTTCAACAGGGAATTCTACTGATGGTTTGGTATAGAAGAAATCGGGTTCATTATCAAAATTTGTTTCTTCGCAATATGTATTAGGTTTCTGTTCGTGTATGTTAAAAAGTTCTTCCGATATATAATTTGGTCTATTTGGTCGGGAATAAGTATGATTTTGTGTTGAAGGTCCAGGTCTAGGTTGGAATGGTTGAGCGTATCTAGTCGAAATACTCATTGGGGTAGGTTTGGGTAAATTTTGATTATGAGTTGGATTTTTGTTATAAGGGCGAGAAGAGTTGTTTTTATTTACTAAAAGTGTTTGATTAGTGAATTGTTGTCTTATTGGTTCGTTAAGTGGGAAACGAGGGTTATGCGCGAAGTTTGTCAACGGTAACGGTTTATATTGAGCTGGCTTGTAGTTATGTATATTGTGTTTATTATTGGTTTTCCAAAACTTGTTGACAGGGTATTATGTCATTTCAATATTATTTTCGAATTGAAAATCGTTATTGAGCATGCTTAGAGCAGAGTTTAAATCTACTGGGTTTTTGGCACGCATTAGTTGGCCAATAGGCTCTCTTAAGCCACGTCACAAGATCCTAAATGCATAGTTACGAAAGTATGCATTTAATACCGATGATTCATTAGCAGGTGCATTTGTGGTGAAATATGAAGTTTGTAAATTAAGTAAATGTTGTATTTTATTAAAAAAATCAAACACAGTTTCATTAGAATTTTGTTTTAGTTCGGTCATTTCCGTATTAAGGGTGTAGCAGTCTCTTTTATCTGCATACGTGTTTACTAACGCGGTTTTTAAACTAAACCAGTTATTAAAACAACAACTAGACATATTAATGGCTGCATCGCTTTTAATTTTAGAACGGACACATGACATGAAATACTCATTTTGAAAGTTATTTACATCTACCGTATCATAAAATTTATTTACAAGTTTATCACAGACTTCTATGAATCGTGGTAGAAGTTCTCGTTCTCCATGAAAATCAGATACCATTTCGAGGTATTCCTTTTTCAATGCCATATTTAGGCTTTGGGGTAGAATTAAAGTAGGATTTCTTAAAATTGGGGTGAGCACTAGTGGTGTAGAGCTATTTAGATTTTTGGAACGGTTTTCAGGACTGGAGTAAGAGTCAGAATTTGAATTACTTGTGGAATTTATTTCCCTAATTTGACCTCTGTTAGACATAAGTACTACTCACGGCAATATCAATGTCCACTTCATTTGCGTTGAAGCTGTAGATTCACCGATGTGGTAGTTGTCCAAGGAATGGCTGCACTCGGAGACGCTGATATTCTCTCAGCTTGGCTAGGAGATGCAGGAGGTCCTCTTCGATTTTAGTTGGGTTGATATTGTTTAAACATAGTTAAAGTTCTTTAATTGGCACTTAAACCACTTAGTGAACCGAAATTATATTCGTTCATTTCGTTATTTCGGCAATCCTACTGACTGCGACAGTTAACTTTTTGAACCCCCCAAAATATTTAAAAAAAGATTTATTTAAAATACAAGATAGCACAATGCTACAGTAACAAGACTAATTCTGACTAACTAAGTTATACAAAACTATTTATGTAATATGATCTGTTTGGAATCTCGCTGAATCTGCATGTTAATTGAAGTATGTGACAATATAACTTATATATAAAATATAATATATATATATATATATATATATATATATATATATACATATATATATATATATATATATATATATATATATATATATATATATATATATATTTATATATATATATATATATATATATATATATATAATATATATATATATATATATATATATATATATATATATTTATATAAATATATACATATATATATATATATATATATATATATATATAATATATATATATATATATATATATATATATATATATATATATATATATATATTTATATATATATACATATAAGTATATATATATATATATATATATATATATATATATATATATATATATATATATATATATATATACATATATATATATATATATATATATATATATATATATATATATATATATATATATATATTTATATATATATATATATATATATATATATATATATATATATATATATATATATATGTATATATATATATATATATATATATATATATATATATATATATATGTATATATATATATATATATATATATATATATATATATATATATGTATATATATATATTTATATATATATATATATATATATATATATATATATGTATATATATATATATATATATATATATATATATATATATATATATATATTATATTTATATATATATATATATATATATATATATATATTATATATATTATATATATAATATATATGTTTAGGTCTTACGGTAATTTTACTAGACGTGCTAGGTTTTTTGAAGTTATTTTTATTCATTACTTTATTATTTTGAAAAACCCAAAGCCTTGGTGGGGGTTATCTATGCTGAACGACTCACGGATTATATATTTAACTTATATATAAAATATAATATATACATATTTATATATATATATATACATATATATATATATATATATATATATATATATATATATATATATATATATATATGATGAAACTCTCACAGCACGCAATACTTCGATAATACGTTAAACAGAACCGTTTTGATTAAACCTTTTCCGCACACACATTATGACCGACACGTTTTTCTTGTACACTTCTTATGTGTCCTCTCACTAGGCACTACACCAACCAAACATAGGCGTAGGGTGCATTTGGTCAATGACTACACGCATATATTCCCACACCCCTTCTCGTTGTGTCATTAACCAGTTTCCAGTCAGTCCTAGGGCTCTGCGTTGATCACGGAACAGATCGCGTGATAACGGCTTTGTTAATATGTCCGCGAACATATTTTTGGAGGGACAGTAGACAACTTTGATTTCGTTGCATTCTAGCAGAGTCTTCACGAAATGGTGGGCAACATCAATATGTTTGGTGCGACTTCCGCACCGTTTAGAATGCATCATCCTCGACGAGGAGATTTCGGCGCTGTTCCTCTCGCTACCAGCAAGTTATGATAATGTAATTACTGGTTTGGAAAGCAGAGACGAAGATACACTCACGATGGAGCTCGTTGTGGGTAAACTACTGGACGAGTATACGCGACGTGTGGAAAGTCATGTCAGCGAAGGCAACGACGACGCCATGTTCGTCAAACCGTGGCGAAAACCGGGCCAGACGCTCCAGGGTCAAGAAAAGGACAACAACTATGGCGGAAGCAGCGGTCACACAGGCAGGCACTCAACCAGCAGCAAGTTTTCCCAGGCGGAAAAAAATGCTACTACTGCAACAAGAAGGGGCATTTCAAGGCCGAGTGCCGCAAACGTCAGAAGGATCTGGTCAATAGCGACAGGAAGCAAAATGAGGCAGCGGGCAAAGCTGCGAGCAATAGGAAACGCGGCCAAGGTTGCGACCATTCATTCGGCACTACGGAGAGGGCGACCATCGTGTCGGCAATCAACACGAACAACGAGTGGCTCGTTGATTCGGGATGTACCAGTCACTTGACGTCTAATCGCAATCTGTTCAGCAAGCTAGCGACAACGAACCGGGGGTTCAGCTCGCTGGTCGGGGTCATAGCATTCCAGTATCGGGGATTGGCTTGGTTCGACTTCGATGTAACACACCAGACGGAATCGAATTCAACGCGTGTTTAAAGGACGTACTCTACGTGCCTGAACTCGGGAGTAGCCTCATATCCGTGAGTAAACTCCTCAGCAAGGACTGCAAGGTAGTTTTCAAAGGAAAGAATTGCAAGATCTTGCGCGGTGGAGAGCTTTATCTGCACGCAAAGGAACGCAACGGTCTGTATGTACTCGAATGGCTAGTTAAAGCTGTCCAGACATAAAAAAGGGGTGGACGTGAGTACACGAGTATCGAGCAATCAAACCACGCTACCATCGATGATTGGCATCGTCGGTTCGGACACCGGGAGTCAGCGGCCATCCAGCTCCTGCATCGTGACAATCTCGTACAAGGAGTGGACTTGACCACAGGTGAAAAACCTAGTAAGGAATGCAAGGTGTGCATCATTGGTAAGTTAACCAAGAAACCTCACCCCGCAAGCACATCACGAGCAAAACAGCCATTGGATTTGGTACATACTGACGTGGCCGGACCAATGCAAACTGCAACACCGAGCGGGAATCGGTGGGTACTCACGCTAATACGAGGTTCACGATGATCCGTCTCATGCAGCGAAAAGACCAAGTCACAGAACAGGTCAAGGATTATGTATCATTGACTGAAAACCAGTTCAAACAACGAATAAAGGTCATAAGGTCAGACAACGGACGCGAATACGTCAACAGCGAATTGACAAGCTTCTTACGCAAGAAAGGGATCGTGCATCAACTTACGCTGCCACACACGCCACAGCAGAATGGTCGTGCTGAGCGGAAGAATCGCTCGCTTAACGAAATGACCAAATGCATGCTTGTGGATGCAAAATTGCACAACCGCTTCTGGGGTGAAGCGATGTACACGGCCACCTATTTACAAAATCAGTTGCCATGCAGGTCAGTTGGCAAGACACCATACGAGTTATGGCACGGGACTGTGCCCGATGTGAGCCACCTACGTGTGTTCGGCTCAATCGTCTACTCTCATGTGGCCGACGTCAAGCGCAGCAAGCTGGACAGCAAGGCCATCAAAAAGGTACTGATCGGGTACAGCACAGTAACAATGGGTTACCGAATCCTCGATCCAGTGACAGCAAAAGTCTGGGTAGCTGACTCCATGCGTATAATTGAGTCACCTACACAGCTCATGCCGATAGAAACAAAAACGGCACCGACGGACACTTCGGTAGTTGATGGGGATGAAATCTCTGATGATTTTGAAGTGGAGATTGCTTCGGATAAACAGCAGCCTGCCACACCAACTACAGCTACACAACTCGAACCGATC
>OX063272.1:8750337-8900337 GCA_944039245.1 Nebria salina
AGAGGCGACTAATGGGCGAGGAAGGTACCTCGTTAAAAACACACTGTTCCATCTGGACTTTGACCGGAAGGTTAGTGAGCCAATCTTCTGCGGACTTTTCTTTCTTATTCTTTTGCTCACCCGCGTGTTTGCCGTGCGTGGAGACCCGTAAGGAAGGAGAAGATGATCCTGGTGGTTGAGCTTACACGCAACACACCTCTTTGGCTTCGGATTCTTGCGAAACTGGCGGTCAGATACTAACCCTATCTGACCAATCGGCTTGCCGTTACGTTCTGTGTACCGGTAAGGTGAAACCCACGACCCTAGAGGTAAGTCTTCAGACGTTGGAGAGAGTGGCTCGCAGCGTTCTGAAGCTTATTGCCAGGTGAGGGGGACTATATCTCCTGGTTAGCCCTGGCGATCACACCAGTTTGTGGTGTGACGTCCCAAATTGTGGCTCCGTGGTGGGTGGGGAGACCAGGAGATGAAACGTTCTATTTGTTTATGGCAAACAAAATCAAAACCCCGGGGGCCCCTCCCCCAAAAATATCTCGTCCGTTATCGGACGAGAGAGAAAGTTTTCTGAAGGGCGAAAATAAATTTTCGCCAAAATTTCTTATTGTTAAAAGGACTGAAGAAGGAAAAACCATTTTTGAAGTCTCTTGCTTTGGTTTGGCAAGGAGCCTGAACGAACTGGCTGGTGGAGAACCTAAATCTACCAAACGGTTACGCGATGGTACTCTTTTGGTTGAGACGGCTAATTCGTTGCAGACCAAGTCTTTATTAAAAGCAAATGTTTTATTTGGCATGCATGTTGTAGTGGAGGCACACAAATCCCTCAACTCATGTCAGGACGTAATATCATGTTACGACCTACTATTTGTTGAGATGGATGAGTGTACGCGCGAACTTGCGAGTCAGGGTGTAATTAACTGTCGTCGGCTTACAACCAAGAAAAATGGTGAAGTTAAAAATACGACATCTGTTGTTTTAACTTTCGGACTTGATAAGCTGCCGGAGAAGATTAAGGTTGGTTTTCACAGTTGTTCCGTGAGACCATACTTTCCTCGACCAATGCGATGTTTTAAATGCCAGAAGTTGAGGCACACTGCATCTCGTTGTGACGCACAGGCTGTGTGTCCACGGTGCAGTGAGCAGGAGCATTTGGAATGTAGGGGTCTGGCCCACTGCGTTAATTGTTCTGGGAATCATCCTTCTTTCTTTTCTGATTGCCCACGCAATCAGGAGGAAAAGAAAATTATCGAAATCAAAATTATTGATAAGATATTCTATTTCGACGCCCGTAAAAAGTTTAAAACGCAGACCAGTCCTGTATTTAGCCGTTCTTTCTTTCGCCACAATCGCTGCAACGCCAGTTTTAAAGAAATCTATTGCCGTTCAGACTGATAATCTTCCTTCCTCTAATAGTTCTTCAACTGTTCCGAATTTGCCTTCTGTTAAAACTTACATTCCTAAATCTAAAGTTAGTCAAAATTTAAAATCAATTTCGAAAGCAGCTGTCAAAATCATAAACGAACCAAAATCAAAATTAACCGTTAAACCTAAACAAAAAATTACACATATAAAATCAATTCCTTCTTCTACGCCGAAAATTATTTCGAAAAACATTCAATGGAGATACGAAAAACATCCAGTGTTTCAAGTTCTTCCATTACCAAATTTTCTTCTAGTAAAGGATCTCAATCTTCGAGATCCTCTTCTCCTATGGAAGTCACTAGCTTTAAACTTTCTAGGCCAGAGCGAGATAAATCTTCCACACCCAAATAATGCCTTCCATACTACAATGGAATTGTAATGGTTCCTACAGCCATTTTGAGGAATTTAAAGCTCTCAATGCCGAGCAGACTCCCTCTTGCATATGCTTACAAGAAACACATTTTCAAGACACCAGAGCTGTTTCAATACGAGGCTTCTCAGTATTTCGTACTGATGTGCCTACTGATGGCCAAGCTCTTGGTGGAGTAGCGATTCTGGTCCGCCAAAATGTGTTTTGTGAGGAGATTGCTTTGAATTCTGAATTACAAGCTGTAGCTGTCCGTGTTGCTATTCCTTTTCTGGTCACTTTATGTTCTATCTATTTTCTTCCAAACGTCAATGTCGATATACGTGATATCGTTGAATTGATTGATCCATTCATTCTTATGGGCGATTTCAACGCTCATAATCCTGAATGAGGATCAGGTACGATTAATCAACGCGGTAGACAACACCTATTCACCGCAAGCGCACATGTCATCTTAAATGATGGTAGCATGACACATTTTTCTGCCGCGTGGAGATCTTTCTCTGCGATTGATCTAACGATCTGTTTTGCAGCATTAGCTCCATTGTTTGAGTGGCATGTGCACTCAGACTTGCATCAAAGTCACCACTTTCCGATCATTCTGAAAGGTTTGCAGAGCTCAGATTCTGATGCTCGTTGTCCGAAATGGGCTTTAAAGCGAGCAGATTGGAATCTGTTCTCGGAGTTGGCCGTATTTGGTGAAAATGATTTCGTTGACGTTGACGACCATGTTCGGTATTTCACGGATGCAATCAAATCTGCTGCACAAAAGAGTATTCCTCTAGCACCTATTCATTCAAATAGAATACCCGTTCCCTGGTGGAACGATGAGTGCAAGATTACTATCCGAGAAAAACGACGTATTTTTCGCCATTTCAGGCGATTTCCAACCACCGAGAATATGATCCATTACTTCCAAGCCAAGGCAAAAGCTAGAAAAATTGTTCGGAAGAGTAAGAAAGCGTCATGGCAGAAATACATTTCTTCCATTACAACCTCCACTCCAGTTTCTAAAGTATGGGAGAAGGTCAGAAAAATATCTGGCCGCTCAACATCTAGCACTGTTTCTGGCCTAAAAATCAATGGCAATGTCATTACCTGTCGGTCTGATGTTGCTAATATTATAGGATCCACTTTCGCGGATACTTCAAGTTCCAATCACTATCCAGCTGAGTTCATCGCTCGAAAATCAATCTTGGAACGTCAATGTCTCAATTTTGTTTCGCCGGGCGACGAAATCTACAATCTTTCTTTTAGCTTGGATGAACTTGAATGTGCGATTTCAGATTCTCACGACAGCGCTCCTGGACCTGATTCTATTCACTACCTGATGCTTCGCCATTTGAATCCTGCTGGAAAAACATTTCTTTTACAAATGTATAATCGCATTTGGTTTTCCGGTATCTGCCCAACACCATGGCGTGATGCGATTATTGTACCAATCCCAAAGCCTGGAAAAGACAAAACACTGCCATCTAGCTATCGCCCAGTCTGTTTGGTTCCTGGAATCAAACAACCTGTTGGATAACATCCAGTGCGGCTTCCGCCGTTTCCGTTCCACTGCAGACCACCTGATAAGACTTGAATCAACCATTTGGGATGCTTTTCTCAACAAGCAACATATGGTTGCTGTGTTCTTTGATATTTCCCGGGCTTATGATACCACTTGGCGTTTTGGTATTTTGCGCACTTTACACTCCTGGGGCTTGAGAGGTAATCTTCCCATATTTCTTGAAAGCTTTCTTTCCTTAAGGAAGTTTCAAGTTCGTGTGGGAAATGACCTGTCCAACATTTTTACTCAAGAAAACGGAGTACCGCAAGGGTCTATTCTGAGTGTCACGTTGTTTGCTGTGGCCATCAACGGTGTTGCTCAGTGTATTCGTTCACCTGTGCTGGGATCCCTGTACGTGGACGACTTGGCGATTTTCTGCAGTTCTCGTAATATGGCTTCCATAGAGCGTCAGCTGCAGTTAACAATCAATCGTCTTCATGCCTGGGCTACTGAGCAAGGTTTCGTATTTTCTGCGGCCAAGACAGAGTGCATTCACTTCTGTCAACGCCGTCACCTTCACTTAGATCCTGTTCTCGCTCTCAACGGTACTGATCTTCCATTTGTGGAAACAGCCCGTTTTCTTGGTCTTCTATTTGACAAGAAGCTTAACTGGCGTGCCCATCTTGTGGCTTTGAAGGCAAAATGTCGGCTTTCTCTAAATCTATTGCGAGTTCTTTCTTCCAAATCGTGGGGTGCCGATAGAATTTCTATGCTGCGCCTGTATCGGGCTTTGATACGCTCCAAGCTGGACTATGGCTGTATCGCTTACGTGTCTGCCAGGCCATCCGTTATCAAAACCATTGATACGATACACCATACTGGTATTCGTCTTGCTACCGGTGCTTTTCGTACCAGCCCAATACCAAGTGTATTGTGCGAAGCTGGCGAGCCTTCTCTGAATGATCGTCGCAGGCTTTTGACCATGAACTACACGGCAGCCATGAAGTCGAAACCATATCACCAGGTTTTTGACACTGTCTTTGGTCAACAGTTTGCGGAGATTTATGACAGAAGAGCTCGTTCGGTGGGTTCCTTTTCTATCATATCTCGCAATACTTTTAGAGAAGTTAATTTTGAACTTCCTTCAACCCCAGACACTTCTTTCAGCTTCTTTCCACCTTGGATATTCTCATGTCCGAATACCAACTATGCGCTTTCAAAGCTGGATCGATCCGCTACTCCACCCATTCTGTTCCAACGTGAGTTTCCTCGAATCATTGCCAACTATCAGCAATGGATTCGCATTTACACCGACGGTTCAAAGAGCAACGGCAGGGTTGCATGTGCATATATATCGGCAAGAGGTGCGTGTGAGTTTCGACTTCACAAACTCTCGTCCGTATACACGGTAGAGCTGTATGCACTCTACCAAGCACTTCTCTATATTTGTAGACTCGCACGTAATTCTTTTGTTATTGTGTCAGACTCAATGAGCGCTTTGAAAGCGATTGACACTTTGTACCCTAAACATCCTCTCTTGCAGCAGATACAAGCAACCTTGATGACATTATCGTCAAAAGGGTCTATCGTGCGCTTTATTTGGGTACCGAGTCATGTTGGTATTCGCGGGAATGAAGCAGCTGATGCAGCAGCTAAGCGAGCCACCATTGATTATGATCGGGTGCTTGCTGATGACCTCAAAGGTCATTTTAAGCATCTGATCATGAATCAGTGGTAGGAAAAGTGGAGTCATATAGTTTCTAACAAGGTTAAAAATGTTAAGCACAACGTGAGGTCATGGGATTCTTCCCATAGGGCATCCCGAAAGGAGGAGGTCGCTGTGGCGAGACTCCGGATAGGGCACACCTGGTGGACGCATGGTCATCTTTTGCGCCGTGAGGAGGCTCCGATGTGCGAAACGTGTGACACTGCTTTGACAGTGGCGCACGTTTTGTTGGAGTGCTCCCAGTTTACCGAGCAGCGAAACAGGGCGGGTCTGTCACTTGACCTGTTGGTGGCCCTTGGTGACCATTCGACACTCATTGATAGGGTCGTCCTGTTCCTCAGGAATACAGGTCTATTTGCCTTTATTTAAAAGTGCTAGCTTTGTCATAAATTTTATTTATACACGTATTTTTTTTAGCACTCAATAATATTTTAAAATATCATTTATTTTTACAATTTTAAACCTGTACATTTTATTTATTTAGATATGCATTTATTAATATTTTACATTTAATAGATATTAAGTTTACAATTTTATTTTTACATAACATATATTTAGTTAGTTTCTTTCATAATATAGTTTATGGCGTGAATAGCCCAAGAGGCTGATACGCCTTTAAATTTTAATCCTACCTACCTACCTACCTAATCTTCTGTCCCTTTTAAAGACTGTAACATTAGGACGAGGCTACAGGCAGTAGCATGTCAAGTATTCTCTCCTCGTAAGATCACAGTCTGCAACGTCTACCTTCCAGACGGCAACTGGAACCTAAATGACCTTGAGGATTTGGTACGACAACTTCCAAATCGTTTTATTCTTGTTGGCGACTTCAATGCCCACAACAAACTCTGGGGTTCTGTTAGCACAGATGCCCGTGGTCAAATTATCGAAAGCTTCTTGGACAACAATGATGTCACGCTTCTCAGCACTGGCTCAGCCACGTTCATGAACATGAGATCAAGAAGTTTTTCGGCAATCGATTTGTCTCTTTCTACTCTAGCTGCCCATCTTCAGTGGCAGGTAGTTGACGATGCCTATTACAGTGACCATTTTCCCATTCTTGTGTCGTTTCTTTCAAATACTGTTTCTGTTGCACAACAAACAGCACGAAGATGATTATTTGATCTGGCCGATTGGCTATCTTTTGCCAACAACGTTATGCTTCCCCAACCGTCACCAGATTTAAATACCGAGCTGCAACATCTACTCGATTCTATTCTGCATTCCGCTTCGTTATGAATTCCGAAATCCTCTGGTTGTCTCAGAAAGAAGTCTTTTCCTTGGTGGAATGAACACGTTGCTTCCCCTATACGTTCTAAAAAGCACGCACTAAAATTGAAACGGAGAAATCCGTCACTTTTAAACTAAATTGCCTTCAAAAAAGCCCGTGCGCAATCCAGGCATTCAATTCTTCAGTCTAAAATTGAGTCTTGGCGCGGATTTGTTTCTTCTATAGGAATATGAACGGTTACAAGATAGGTTCCCATATTCCAATGCTCCAGGGCAATGGTCAGGTACACATTGTCAAAGTTGATATTTGTGATATTCTAACAAACCAGTTTGAGTCCGCTAGTCACTCGGATAATTACTCGCTCTATTTCTTGCGCCCAAATGCGGCTGAAGAGGTTCCTCCGAATTTCGAGTGTGATAATTCTGAGAATCACAATTCAATATTCACTCTAGCAGAATTTGAATTTGCACTGAGTCGCACAGCCAATACTTCTGTTGGGTATGATGATATTGCTAACGCAATGTATCGTCATTTACCCTCCCCAATTAAACTCAGAATAGTAAAATTTCTCAACCGGATTTGGGTTGAAAATGTCTATCCTGACATCTGGCGCGAAGCGATAACTGTGCCGATACACAAGAAAGGCAAAGACATGTCTTCTGCAGCAAGCTACCGTCCAATATCTTTGACATGTCACCTGTCAAAGTTATATGAACGCATGATCAATTATCGCCTCAACTGGATTCAAGAATCCCACAATCTCATCAACCAACAACAATGTGGATCTCATCAGCACCACTCCACTACTAACCTGCAGGTGAACCTGACGAACGCTATTCAATCTAGCATCTTAAAACGCAACCATCTGGTTGCAATGTTTTTTGATCAAGAGAAAGCTTTCGACATGACCTGGAGATACGGAATTCTACGAAAACTGCACAACTGGTGTCTACGAGGCCATCTGTTTCAATTCGTAGAAAACTTTCTTTCGAACCGTTCATTTAGAGTTCTAGTTGGACAAACTTTCTCTTCTTTACGACCGTTGCAAAACGGGATTCCCTAAGGTTCTTCCATATGTGTTACATTATGTCTGATCGCAATCAATGACATTGTGTCCAACCTGCTAAATACTGTTGATTATTGTCTATATGTAGATGTCCTTACGATCTTCACTTCATCCCAGTCTCTTGATCTCTGTCAAGAAAGATTACAGCAGGCTGTTGACATAGTTTCTTTTGCTACAACCGACCGTGGTTTTCGTTTCTCTGTAGAGAAAACCTGTGCTATCGACTTCTGTCGACTACGTAAAGCACACAACTATCCTGTTGTATCGCTTTACGACAGCCCAGTGCGGATAGTGGATGAGGTGAAGTTTTTGGGCATAGTATTCGACCGTCGTCTTTTATGGCTGAGACAAATAAACACTGTTTCTGCGCAGTGCCGAATGACATTGAATGCTATCAAGTGTATTGCCTCCACAAAATGGGGAGCCAAAGGGACCCTCTGCTGCGACTTTACGTTAGTCTGGTTCTATCCAGAATAGACTTCTGTGCTACCATTGTGTACACTGCTAGTGCTTCTCACTTGAAGAAGCTAGAAAGCGTACACAATGCTGGAATTCGAGCAGTCACCGGTGCGTTCAGGACTACCCAAATTGCAAGCCTTCACTGTGAAGCAGGTGTACCACCACATCACATAAGGAACATGAAACTTTGAGGAACGTCTTTAAAGTTCTTTCGCTCACGTAGCATATAAACCATTTCATATTTTCCAATAACCAAGAGTTAAACCATCTATATACTAATAGTGCAACTTCTCTCTATCCACTTGCACTGAAACTACCAAGGTTGTTAAATACTATCATTGAAAACCAAGGGCCTGTTTTATCGAGAATTTTACCAACATCCCTCCATGGGCATCTCTTTCTTTAACGACAAACCTACAGCTGACCAACTTGCCAAAAGATTCTCCTCCTAACGCCATATACTTGATTGAATTCTTCATTCAATTGCAACAGTACACAGACTTTCAACACACATACACTGATGGCTCCAAGACAGACTCCGGAACAGGCAGCGCTTTTGTGACCTTTGGCAGTCGTTCACACTGTCACCCATATGCTCAGTATACACTGCTGAGCTATATGGTATTCTCTACAGTCTTCGACACTCCCGTCAAGCTATCGATGAGCAACGTCACCTGCTCAACTGCACCGATTCCCTGAGTTCTATCTTAGGCATCGGTAGCAGATTCTCCACAGATCCAACCGTTTTGGACATCCGCGGAGAAATCGATAGATTACGGGAGCTAGAGAGAGATATCGTTCTCATGTGGATACACGGACATACTGGGATACCCGGTTATCACTGTTCTGACCAAGCTGCTCTTGAAGCAGCCAATGGCAACTACGTTGTCAGTCATCCCTTGCGCGCCGTGGATCTGTTGAGGTCGGTGGCTGTGCATTGTCTTCAGTTATGGCAGGAGGAGTGGTATACATCTACTAGCAAATTGCGACGTGTTATGGTATCAGTGGAGCGCTTTATAGCACCAATCTGCCTAACAAGGTGTGAGCAAGTGGTCAACTCTCGTCTGAAAATAGGCCATATTTGTCTCACACACTTGCATCTTTTACTAGGAGAACAACTATCGCTCTGCTTCACTTGTTACACTAGGCTCACTCTCGAACATCTTTTCGAGCAGTGTATTAGTTACAAATTTCATCGTCGTAATGCAGGTATTGAGGGTCCCATGCGTATTTCTTTAAGCAATAATGCAACAAGCATTGGTAAAGTGCTCTTATTTCTCCGGGTAGCTGATTTGTTTACACAAATCTGAAAGGATTCTCCTCTTTTCGCTCCTTAAATGTTAATACTCCAATTATAATTTTTTTCGTTTTTCTCCACACTATATGTCAGCCAGGGCTTTGGTTTTCGTGGTATCTATAAAAGATATCAGTTCTTGACTGGTGTCTGAACATTCCAACCGTGCAATGTTCTTTTGCACATGTGAATGTTTTTCTTAAAGCTTTATTTAAGCTAAAGCTGATGTTTTTTTTTTTTTTTTCTGAATTGATACATTCTTTTAATTTTTGTTAGCTATTAATCATGTATTTATTTCCCCTTTCATTTTCTCTCGTTATATAGAATCCGGTTTTCCTTTGCATATGCTATTTTGCAATTTCACTTGCACAATCGGTAATGACCATAGTAGTCGATCCGCAGTTTGAAATATATATATATATATATATATATATATATATATATATATATATATAAATATATATATATATATATATATATAAATATATATATATATATATATATATATATATATATAAATATATATATATATATATATATTTTATAGTATATATAAATATAATATATTATATATATATATATATATATATATATATATATATATATATATAAATATATATATATATATATATATATATATATATATAAATATATATATATATATATATATATATATATATATATTAATATATATATAAATATATATAAATATATATATATATATATATATATATATATATATATATATATTTATATATATATATATATATATATATATATATACTTATATGATTAAAATATATATATATATATATATATATATATATATATATATATATATATATATATAGATACAGATTTGCTGGAACAAATTAGTAGCTCGAAGAAAATCAAGTACATTGCCATTGCACGCTGCATCATTTTTCAATTGAACAAGCAAAGGACCATTAATACCTGCATTGCGCCGGTGCAGACTGAAACTAAGTCTCTGCTCGAAAATATGTTCGAGAGTGAGCCTAGTGTTACAAGTGGAGCAGACCAGTGGTTGTTCTCCAAGTAACAGAAACAATTATATATATATATATATATATAAATATATATATATATATATATATATATATATATATATAAATATATATATATATATATATATATATATATATATATATATATAAATATATATATATATATATATATATTTTATAGTATATATAAATATAATATATTATATATATATATATATATATATATATATATATATATATATATATATATATATATATATATATATATATATATATATATATATATATATATATTAATATATATATAAATATATATAAATATATATATATATATATATATATATATTTATATATATATATATATATATATATATATATATATACTTATATGATTAAAATATATATATATATATATATATATATATATATATATATATATATATATATATATATATATATATATAGATACAGATTTGCTGGAACAAATTAGTAGCTCGAAGAAAATCAAGTACATTGCCATTGCACGCTGCATCATTTTTCAATTGAACAAGCAAAGGACCATTAATACCTGCATTGCGCCGGTGCAGACTGAAACTAAGTCTCTGCTCGAAAATATGTTCGAGAGTGAGCCTAGTGTTACAAGTGGAGCAGACCAGTGGTTGTTCTCCAAGTAACAGAAACAATTGTGCGACACAAGTGTGCCCTATTCTCAGACCTGAGATAACTACTTGCTCACACATTGTTAGGCGGAGCGATGGGGACCACCGCTCCACTGACACATTTATACGTCGCAATTTGCTAGTGGATATATTCCACTCCTCCTGCCATAACTTAAGACAATGCGCAGACACAGACCTCAACACATCATCGACGCGCAAGAGATGACGAACTATAAAGTCGGTGTTGGCTGCTTCGAAAACAGCCTTGTCGGCACAGTGATTGCTGGGTATCCCAACATGTCCAGGTATCCACATAAAGATCACATCTTGCCCTAGTTCCCGTAATCTATCGATTTCTCTACGAATTTTCAGAACAGTAGGATCGGAGGAGAATCTCTTACTGATACCCAAGATGGCACTTAGAGAATCGATGCAGACAAGCAGGTGACGTCGATAGATTGACGAGAGTGTCGCAGAGAGTAGAGAATAGCTCTGCGGTATACACCGAGCATATGGATGACAGTGTGACCGATTGGGGTACGCCGTCAGTCACAAAAGCACAGCCAGACCCAGAGTCTGTCTTGGTGCCTTCTGTTTGTGTGTGTTGAAAGTCTGTGTACTGCTGCAATAGATTGAAGAATTCAACCATTAGGGGTGGAATCTTTCGGCATGCTGCTAATCTCTAGGTTTGTTTGTATAGATAAAGAAGGCCATGGCGGTACTTTGGGAAACGTGCGACAGATAACAAACCCTTGGTCGTTGAGGATGGTATTTAACAATCTTGGGAGCTTTAGTGCAAGTGGATAGAGAGAAGTTGCTCTATTAAAGAAGAGTTGATTCAAGTGTGGATTGTTGAGAAGATAGCGTGATTTATGAGCTGCGTGAGCGTTTGTATTTTGCGCACGTACCTCATTCCAAGTTTCGTGTACCTTATGTGACGTGGCGGAACACCTGCTTCATAGTGAAGGCTTGGAATTGGAGTAGTCCTAAACGCACTGGTGGCAGTTCGAATACCAGCATTGGGTACACTGTCTAGCTTCTTCAAGTGATAGGAACTAGCCGTATACACAATGATGGCACCGTAGTCTATCCTGGACAGAACCAGACTGGTGAATAGACGTAACAAAGAGTCCTTTTCCGCTACTCATTTTGTGGCGGCAATACACTTGATTGCATTAAATGGCATTCGGCACTGCGCAGAAGCAGTGTTGATGTGTTTCAACAACAAGAAACGTCGTTCGAAAATTGTACCCAAAAACTTCACCTTATCTACAATCCGCACTGGTCTAATGTAAAGCGTCACAACTGGACAGTAGTATGCTCTGCGTAGTCGATAAAAAACGATAGCACATGTCTTTTCCGTAGAGAAACGGAAACCACGCTCGGATGCAGCCTGTGAAATAGAGTCAACTGCCTACTGTAATCTGTCCTGAAAGTGCAAGAAATTGTGATGAAGTGAAGAGAGCGAGGTCTTCGACTAAAAAGCCATAATCAACAATATTTGGAATGTTAGAAACGATGTCATTGATTGCAATCAAGAATAAAGTTAAACTTTTGGAAGAGCCTTGAGGAATACCGTTTTTCAACGGTCGTGTAGAAGAGTAAGTTTCTCCAACTCGGACTCTAAATGAACGGCTACAAAGAAAATTCTCTACGAATTGAGGCAGATGGCCTCGTAAACCCCAGTTGTGTAATCTTTGATGGATACCGTATTTCCAGGTCATGTCGAACGCTTTTTCTAGATCGAAAAACACAGCAACCATAGGGTTGCGTTTTAGAATACTAGACTGAATCGAGTTTATCATATACACATGAAGGTCAGTGGTGGAATGGTGCTGACGAGAGCCACATTGATGTTTGTTGATGGGATTGCGAGATTCTAGAAACCAGCTGAGTCGGAAATTGTTCATTCGTTCATATCTCTTTGACACGTGGCACGTCAAAGATATAGGACGATAACTAGAGACAAAAGAAACTTGTTTTCCCTTCTTGTGAATCGGCAAAATTATTGCATCACGCTAGACGTCTGGATAGATATTTTGCACCCAGAGATGGTTTTTGGGTAGATGTCGCAGCATTGCGTAAGCAATGTCATCATGTCTGACAGAAGTGTTAGCAGTGCAACTGAGTGCAAATTCAAATTCGTCTAATGAAAATCATAAATTGTACAACTCAGTGTTATCCTAGTTAAAGTCTAGTGGAACCTCCTCAAACGCATTAACGCTTAGAAAATGAAGCGAATAATTATCCGAATTACTTACAGCCTCGAACTGGTCTGCTAGAATCCCACAAATCTCATCTCTAGTAGTGTGTACTTGACCATTGACCTGGAGCATTGGAATATGGGAACTCTTCTTGTAACCGTTCATATATCTGACTTTTTTCCAGAGCTGGGTTTGAGCGACATCTGTTCCAACAGATGCAACAAATCTACGCCAAGATTCTGTCTTAGAACGAAGAATGGTACGTCTAGATTGCGCGCGTGCTTTTTTAAAAGAAATTGGGTTTGCAAGTGTCGGATTTCTCCGAAACACTTTTAGCGCACGCATTTTTGCACGAATATCGGCATCAACTTGTTCATTTCACCAAGGCACTGACTTCTGCTTGAGTCTACCAGAAGATTTCGGTAAAGAAACCGAGGCGGAGAACTGAATACAATCAGCAAGATGTTGTAACTTGACATGTGGAACTGGTGATGGATCAGGAAGCTTTAAGTTGTTCCTAAATGCATTCCAATCTGCCAGAACAAACAACCCTCATCTTGTTGATATTTGAGCACCAGAAACAGTATTATAAAGAAAGGACACAAGAATGGGAAAATGGTCACTGTCATGGGCATCGTCAACTACCTGCCACTGCAGATGGGCAGCTAGAAATGAAGTTGAAAAAAGATAAGTAGATTGCCGAAAAACTTCTTGATCTCATATTCATGTGACTTCTTTCTGAGACAACCAGAGGATTTCGGAATTGATAACGAAGCGGAATGCAGAATCGTGTAGATGTTGCAGCTCGGTATTTAAATCTGGTGATGGTTCGGGAAGCATATAGTTGTTGGCGAAAGATTGCCAATCGGCCAGATCAAATAACCATCTTCGTGCTGTTTGTTGTGCAACAGAAACAATATTTGAAAGAAACGACACAAAAATGGGAAAATGGTCACTTGAATAGGCATCGTCAACTACCTGCCACTGAAGATGGGCAGCTAGAATAGAAAGAGACAAATCAATTGCCGAAAAACTTCTTGATCTCATGTTCATGAACGTGGCTGAGCCAGTGTTGAGAAGCGTGACATCATTGTTGTCCAAGAAGCTTTCGATAATTCGACCACGGGCATCTGTGCTAACAGAACCCCAGAGTATGTTGTCGGCATTGAAGTCGCCAACAAGAATAAAAAGATTTGGAAGTTGTCGTACCAAATCCTCAAGGTCATTTAGGTTCCAGTTGCCGTCTGGAAGGTAGACGTTGCAGACTGTGATCTTACGAGGAGAGAATACTTGACATGCTACTGCCTGTAGCCTCGTCCTAATGTTGCAGTCTTTAAAAGGGACAGAAGACTCTAGGAAAATTGCAACGCCACCATGGGCACGACCAATAGGATCAACGTCTTTGCGGAAGATGTTATATCCCCGCAAGTTAATTGAATCAAGAGGTTTTAAGTGACTCTCTTGGATGTAAACTACTCTGGGGTTATGTTCGGCCATTAAAAGTTTAAACTCAGATAGGTAGTTGCCGATTCCAATACAATTCTCCTGGATGATAAATGGATTTGACATAAATAATGAATAGAAAGTAGAAAAAAGTCAGAACGGAAATGCTGACTTTTGAGGAAGACCCGAAAATTGTTAAGTTTTCGGGTTCCTCGTTCAGCCCTTTGGCCACCCACGCCTATCTTTGGGCTATCGAGCATTTTTAACTTGCTCGTTGTCAATTGACATAGCGCTTGACCCTGAGTCAGAGGGAGAAATATGTGTGTCCTGTCCTTATAGAACAGGAGCAGGAGATGGATTAATAAATGACGTAGATGTTTTGGGTGGTGTGTGTGGAGTACCTGACAGAGCAGGTATGGGTACAGTTGGAGGTGTCATCTTTGCAGTGACACTGAAAGCTGTGCTGGGGTTCGATAAAGCTGCGCTCATAATGGCACCCAAGTTTTGCGGGATAGCTTCAATAATCATATTTTAATTTCGGGTATAAGTAGAGGAGCGATGTCACTTACAGATGGAGTAGAGATTGCAGGTTTGGCTGCAGTTACTTTGGCAAAGCTCAACGTTGGAACAGTAGAGTTTTGACGTATGAATGCTCGTGCTTCCGGCTAACTGCAATTGTTAGGCGTTTTGTGTTTCACAATCACATACTCTTCTTTGAATTTTGGACAGTTTTTCGATAGAGCGAGATGACTATCCCCACAATTCACACACTTAACCGGATCGATACAGCGCTGTTCCTCGTGTGACTCTCTACCGCAGATACAGATTTTTTTGTCTTTGCACGACTTTGAAGAATACCCAAACTTCTGACAATTAGAGCAGCGCATAGGATTGGATATGTATGGTCTGACAGGCAAACTATACATTGCTACACGTATTTTGAATGGCAAATTGTGTAAGAAAAAAGAGACAATAATGGACGCAGTGTCTACGCCATTGACCTTGCGGGTTATTCGCCGAACCTCAGAGATACCTTGATCCTTTAGTTCAGATCAGAGCTCATCGGCGGTACAATTTAACAAATCACAAGACGTGATAACGCCCTTGACAGTATTGAGGGTTTGGTGTGAAGACACCTCAACAGGAATGTCAGGAAAAAGAGATGATTGCAGCAGTCGAGTTGCTTGTTTAGCAGTATTCGTTTCCACTAACAGACCATCCTTAATTTTTTTCAAAGAATTTACTTTCCAACTAAACCATAAATTTGTTTATTAATTAAAAACAGCTAACCTTGAAAAAATCAGACCCGTCTTTTTTTTAATGACCAGTAACCGGGGGCACTGCTCCACCGTCGACTGGCTCATTATTCTCTGCTTCTTAGCAGGGTTCATGGTCGCGGAGGGGCTGCCCCCTCCGTCAAACACCACGTCCGCCAACGCGAAAAATTAATAAGACCAAAGAAAATAAAGAAAACCCAACTGAAAATAAGAACATGTAGCCAAAACTACGAAAAAAGAACAATGCTCAAACATTTTGAACTAAAACCAAAAAAAATCAGTCGATAAACGACCAAAACAACACCATATACAGCAAAATAAACACAAATAAACAAGACAAGACCTAAGTTTGAACACGAATTTTATTTGTTTACAAATAAAATGTATACGCATATAAATATATATATATATATATATATATATATATATATTTATATATATATATAAGGTTACAGTCAGTAGCATGCCAGGAATTTTCACCCCGTAAAATTACAATCTGCAACGTCTACCTTCCGGATGGCAACTGGAGTTTAAATGACCTCGAGGATTTATCACGCCAACTACCGACTCCTTTCATTCTTGTCGGTGACTTTAATGCGCACACATTACTCAGGGATTCTGTAAGCACAGATGCCCTTGGTTGAATTGTCGAAAGCTTCTTGGACAACAATGATGTCACCCTCCTCAATACTGGCTCAGCCACGCACATATACATGAGATCAAGAAGTTTTTTGGCAATTGACTTATCTTTCTCTAGATCTTCTTTAGCTGCATATTTTCAGGGGCAGGTAGTTGGGGATGCCCATTTCAGTGACCATTTTCCCATTCTTGCGTCGCTTCTTTCTAATGCTGTTTCTGATGCTCAAACATCAACAAGAAGATGGTTGTTTGATATGGCGGATTTGAATGCATTTAGGAACAACCTAAAGCTACTTGATCCGTCACAAGATTTACTTGTAGCACTAAAACATCTTTCTGATTGTATTCTGTTTTCCGCTTCGGTTTCTATACCGAAATCTTCTGGTCGAGCCAGGTAGAGGTCAGTTCCCTGGTGGTATGCCCAAGTAGCTGCCGATATTTGGGCAAAAAAGGGCGCGCTTTTCAAGAAAGCACGTGCGCAAGCCAGACTCACAAGTCTTATGTCTAAAACTGAGTCTTGGTGCGGTTTTGCTTCTTCTATCGGTACTAATTCCGACCAAACTACACTTTGGAAGCAAATCAGATATATGAACGGCTACAAAAAAAAATTCCCAAATCCCAATGCTCCAGCTCATTGACCAAGTACACACTACTAGAGATGAGATTTGTGAGATTTTAGCAGACCAGTTCGAGGCTATTAGCAATTCGGACAATTATTCGCTTCATTTTTTGCACGTAAAAGCGGCTAAAAAGGTTCCACTGGACTTTGACTCCGATAACACTTAGTTTTACAATTCTAGTTTTTCTTTTGACGAATTTGAAGTAGTACTGCAAACACTTCTGTCGGTCATGACGACATCGCTTACGCAATGCTTCGACATCTACCCGAACATTTCAAGCAAAGAATAGTGGAATTTATTACCCATCATTGGGTTGAAAATATCTATCCAGACGTCTGGCGTGAAGCAATAATTGTACCGATTCTCAAAAAGGGAAAAGAAGTGTCTCATGCTTCTAGTTATCGACCTATATCGTTGACGTGCCATCTGTCAAAGATATATGTACGTATGATCAATTCCCGGCTCAGCTGGTTTCTAGAATCTCGCAATCTCATCAACAAATATCAATGTGGGTCTCGTCAGCACCAATCCGCCACCTTCATGTGTATTTTTGACAAACGCCATTCAGTCTAGTATCTTAAGAGGTTAGTACTCCTTTGCTCTTAAAAAATTCCTTTAGATGTCTACTTTATTGTAAACCTTACCGAAGTCCGCCAACAGCTCCGTTAAAAAGTAACAGGCCAATTAGTGGACCTATGTCCCGGTGGTCCGCATGCAGTCCCAAAACTTCAAACGCGATTATCTCGAAACCACTTTTTTCAAACTGGTGGGACATCTACCGTCGGAACGGATTATCCGATTTGATTGATTATTCGTGTTCCGAGTTTAACTTTAAATTATCTGTCGAGGTACATATTTGTTTTTTGATTGGTTGAAAAATAACTTTTTGGTGCACGTTTTTATCTCAAAATTTGGGAGCGAAAAACCAATTTTTTTTTCAAAGAGCTCCCTTTTTTTTAATTTTCAACATTTCTCAAAATCCTTATGTACCTCGACAAAAAATCTATTTAAAAACCGGAAAAAAATGTTTTTTTGTTGTTGCTTGACCTGGATCACGTAGAGATGTCCCACAAGTAAGCGGAGTTCGGGCTGCAGCGTCGTGCTGCACCTGGTGCAGCGGCTACGGAAGTGACTTAAACATCGCAAATATTTTTTAAATTAAACATGAAATTTCAATAAATATTGCTGTGTTTTTTGTTTTCCAATCAGTTGTTATTTGTTCTTAAAAAAAATTCGCAAAAAACGCCTTGTTTTTTGGCCTCAAAGGAGTACTAACCCCTTAAAACGCAACCATTTGGTTGCTGTTTTTTTTTTATCTGGAGAAAGCGTTCGACATGACCTGGAGATATTGAATCCTACGAAAATTACACAACTGGAGTCTACGGGGAAATCTGCCTCAATTCATAGAAAACATTCTTAGTCGCCGTTCATTTAGGGTCCATGTTGGAGAAACTCTCTCTTCTACAGGACCGTTGCAAAACGGTATTCTTCAAGGCTCTTCCATCAGTGTAACATTATTCTTGATTGCAATCAATGACATCGTTTCTACCATCCCCAATACTGTTGATTATTGTCTCTATGTCGACGACCTCACCCTCTTCACTTCGTCACAATCTCTCGTTCTCTGCCAGGAGAGATTACAGCAGGCTGTAGACATTGTTGCTCTGGCCGCATCCGACCGTGGTTTTCGTTTCTCTACGGAAAAGACATGTGCTATCGTTTTTTGTCAACTACGCAAAGCACACAACTGTCCTGTTGTGACGCTTTACAACAGACCAGTGCGGATTGTATATGAGGTGAGGTTACTTGGTTTAATTATCGACAAACGTTTCTTACTGTTGAAACACATCAACACTGTTTCTGCACAGTGCAGAATGACATTGAATGTAATCAAGTGTATTGCACCTGTACATAACCGTGGTTCTGTCCAGGATAGACTACAGTGCCATCATTGTGTACACAGCTAGTTCCCATCACTTGAAGAAGCTAGACGTTGTACACAATGCTGGTATTCGAAATGTCACCGGAGCGTTTAGGAATACGCCAATTTCAAGCCTTCACTATGAAGCTGGTGTTCCGCCACTTCACATCAGGTACATGAAACTTGGTATGAGTTACGTGAGCAAAATTCAAACACTCACGCAGCAGCTGAGATATTCCATCATTTTCAGTAATGCAGAGTTAGACCGTTTGTTTAGAAATAGTGCGACTTCCCTATACCCACTCGCATTTAAACTCCCAAGACTGTTGAATACCATCCGAAACAACCAAAGGCCTGTATTACCACGGATATATTCCGTAGTACCACCATGGGCATCTGCAGCCTTAACAACAAATCATGCCCTGACCAGTAAGCCAAAAGCTTCCACTCCTCATGCCATATACCTAGTCGAATTATTTATTCAGCTGCAACATTACACAGATTTTCAACACACATAAACCAATGGCTCCAAGACAGACTCTGGGACTGGCTGTGCTTTCGTGACTGACGGCGTATCCCACTCGTTCACACTGTCAGCCATATGCTCGGTGTATACCGCAGGGTCATATGGGATCCTCTACTCTCTTCGACACTCTCGTCGATCTATCGATGAGCGACGTCACCTGCTTGTCTGCACTGTTTCGCTGAGTGCCATCTTGGGTATCAGTAGCAGATTTTCATCTGACCCCACTGTAGTGGACATTCGTAGGAAAATCGACAGATTTCGGGAACTAGAGAGAGATGTCGTACTTATGTGGATACCCGGTCATGCTGGGATACCCGGCAATCACTGTGCCAACCAGGCTGCTCTTGGGGCAGCCAACAGCGACTATCTAATTCGTCATCCCTTGCGCGCCTATGATGTGTTGATATCTGTGTCTGTTCATTGTCTTAAGACATGGCAGGAGGAGTGGAATAATTCCACTAGCAAATTGCGACGTGTAAAGGTGTCAGTGGAACGGTGGTTACCACCGATCCGCCTAACAAGGTGCGAGCAAGTAGCTTTCTCACGTCTGAGACTAGGACAAACTTGTTTCACACACTAGTTCCTGTTACTTAAAGAACAACCACCGCTCTGCTCTACTTGTAACACTAGGCTCACTTTCGATCATATCTTCGAACAGTGTCCTAGTTACAATTTGCATCTTCGCAATGCTGGTATTGAGGGTCCCTTGGCGAGCTATTGACGCAATGATGCGATGCACATAAGTAAACTGCTAACGTATTTACGTGCATTTGATATATTGCATCAAATCTAAAACGTTACTTTCTTTTCGTTCTCGACAGTTAACATTTCATTTCATTATTGTTATTGTTATTATTTTTCTTTTCTCTTGAACCTTATTTCTGTCGGGGCTGTGGTTTTTGGCAGTCTTTGACTGGTTTCTGCACATATCAGCAGTGCCGAGTATGCTTAACATTTGTGAATGCATAATATATTTTCTTTACGTTCTATTTTAGCAAAAACTTTCGTTTTAGTTATTTCGTGTATGCTAGTTCCTGCACATTGTACATTAAACAACATATTAAACGATCGTCTATATAAGTGGTAATGACCTTAGTAGTCGATCCGCTATAATAATAAAATATATTTATATATATATATATATATATATATATATATATATATATTATACATATAGACATATATATATATATATATATATATATATATATATATATATATAACATATATATATATAAGAAAGTTTCACAAATATCACCTGAAAATTATTTGACATTTAATTAATTGAGGCGAAGAGCCTCTGTTTTTCGTTTCCAGTCTGCTAACAATTCGTGATACGTGCTTACTAAAATGCATGTACTTAACTATCTTATTAACACCTTTTTTAAAATTATTTTTACCATGAATGAGATGGGATGAGAACAAATTACAAACAATAAGCTAATATCCTTGATGAATTACTATTATCCACTAGGACTGGTTCCCTAGAACTCGGTTGAAGTCCAACTAATCAAGATAAGATCTCAATGTTTTGCGTTGGTCAATCATATTTATCTATACCACCATTAATAATAAAAATTTCATTACCAGCTAAATTAGCACGGTATATTTTGATAGAAGAAATAATATTAGCTAAACTTACCTCTTTGCATGATTTTAATTCTTCTATTTGGGTCATAAATTTCATCATCAACGGCTATAATTATATATTTCCCAGTCTCTAGTAACTCTCGTTGCTGCAGGCACTTTATGAAATCCACTAACGCAATATGCTCCCCAACGAAAACGTAAACTAAAACACAAATAAAATAATATCAAATCACGGTCAGACACCAAAAGATATCGAAATATAATGTTTCATAGAAACAAAACAAAGATAAATCTTTACTACATAGTTTCTTATATACTATGCTTATAATACACAAATTTTGTAAATCTATAGTCAAGTTCAGATTTATAATTAAATCACTCTGATGGCATCATTTTTTAGGTCTCTTGGATTGCGGCCAAGAGTACTTGCTGTGCGAACGTACATTATTTAGATTTTAAATGCAGTACAGATGGCGCAAATTGGTAGTTTGAAGCAAATATTCAACACACATTGTCTGCGTAGTAATTTAAGTCGTTGGAATAGAACTGCGCACACGTGTTGCGAGCGTTTTGTGACCAGTATCGGGTTTTCAATTATGTTTTGAACTATATTGAAAGATGAGTGATGATAAAGTATATAGTAATCGTAAAGGCACAAAACATAACACCGCTGCAGCTCAACGGAGCAAAACAAGCAATTGAAAGCCACCTAACAGTCATTATATGGAGAGCGTGCCAGACGAGCTAATCAATGTTTCGGCAAAAAAACTGAAACCTGGCGTTCCTGCCGACGTCAGAGGGATCGATATATATTTCGGGTATCGTCTTATCAAATTTTATTCTAGTATTTATGTAAGAGGGTGACTGGGGTGCTCACTTGTCCTCTTATATACTCGGGTTCTTGCCAAATAGAAGTTTAGGGTAAGGATGAGAAAGGGGTGGTCACTAGACTACCACGGTGTCGATATAACGTAGTTGGTTATTATTAAGAGTCCATCATACAATGCGGTGGAACAACTGCCTGTCGTTGTCCACATAGAGTTCATATATAGTCGGTCAAACTGCTGACATAACAATATGCGATATATTGTTATTTATACATTGTGGTAGGTTGACCCAGTAACTTCACGGAAGGTGATGTTACCATGCTGTCTCAGCATACTAGCATTTGCAATGCTTACATTTACGACGCTTTCTCAACTGATCGTAGGCAAAAATTGCAAGGACGATATAAGTTTTACAGAAGTAAGTTAGCGCGGGCTCGCTTTTAAAATCGTTGTGCCCTGCAATTAATGTAGGGAATCTTGTTTCAATAACTGCCCGTTCAGAAATAATCATAGTTATGAATTATACATAAGAATAACTCTGGCAATGCGCATCCTGGGAATTTTTGTATGCCATTCAAGGCATAAAAAATTTTGCACATTTATGGATCTTTCGAAGCCCGTCTTTCTATCCACGTACTATTTGATAGTACAAAATATAACAAGTGCTACTGCATCTGTACGAGATCCAAGTATGAAGAATGCAGCTAAAAATGATACAAAAGAGACACCCGAACTAAAAAACACTAACAAATTTATCGTTTCGAGCGAGAGTTCACGGAGAAAATGAGGCTTTTCTTCACTTTTCGGATTTGTCCCGCTTATCGGTATATTTACCGGCAAAGTTTCAGACCTGTGCATAAAATCTAAATACTGCAAGGCTTGCGAATATTGGAGGAAGAGAGAAGGCACCGCCAAATACGAAAAATGGGCCGCAAACCATCAGTTGGAATACGAAAGGAATCAAAACGGATCGGAAGGATAAATAAAGGTTGACGCAGCTATTGTTGTTAATGTTTCAACGATCCGAACATCTAAACAACGTCACGTACGGTAGTGACATCGGCGACGGCGATTCTAAAACCTACAAGGGTATTATTGATGCCAAGCCATACCGCGATTTATATGTCACTAAGAAGGAGTACATTGATCATGTACAGACAAGAATGGGAACTCGACTAAGAAAATTAACGAAGAACACTAAAGGTCTGGAGGCTGTGGCAAATTGACTGGCAAACTCATCGATGAAATGTCTATTTATTACGACCTTGCAATCAAAATAAATCTGGAATCGGTTGAAAAAATGCAAAATTGTATTTACGCAACACCATAGCACAAAGGGTTAACCGACGACAACCCGCAATAGGATAAATGTCCAACTGGAAGAACATCGTGGTGCTCTTGGTAACAAGCGCAAACTTCTGGTACAATGGATGAATATACGCACGGAACTGTAATGCGCGACGATGTTGTCAAAGCCATCAATCCGATTTACGATGACCTAGGTTCAAAAAACGGATTATCCGATTTAATGACGGTAATAGTTGTTCTAGGAATCACCTTTAGCCGGCAATGCTTCGATTTCTGTATAGAAACGGACTCGCGCCGCATTTGGCTTGCCAAGCGCTCGATTTCGGAAGGCGCCAGAACCAGACGTCAGGACACTAAATTAGCAAGAGAACAGATCGAGAGGAGAGAGATCGGCGCAAAAGGCCAGTTATACGGTGCTGGGATAGGAGAGTAGAGGTAAAAAGAATCTACAAGCCTGTATCTTAAAAATTTTATGTCATAAACACCTTGTGAAACTTTCAACGCATATTTCTCGAAACTATGTTTTCAAAAGCATCTAGCAGTAGAACTCGAGTATTTTTTAACTGACTTGAAATTTTGGCTGTATCTTTTTAGATGGATTATCTACCGAAGTACACACAATTTTTTAATCTGATAAATATGTACAATTGTTATAGAAAACTTAAGGCCGATTTGTTAGTCGAAAAATCGTTATATTTTTATAAAGTGTTCCCAAATTTACAAAATCCAAGATTTCTGAATATCAATGTGTACCACTATAGCCATACTCGTGTTTATCTTGAAAAAAATTTCATTGGTACAGATACAATCGTTGAGGACTTTTACTGCTAGCCGCGGACGCCTACAAAAAATAGACGTTCGTTCTGTGCACCACTGAGCCGCCATTTCGTCATGAAAATTTAAATAAAAAATGTTTCTTTCTACTTCAAGACACGTTCAATAAGTAATAATAATTTCGCATTTCTCGGTTTCTTACTAAATACACTAAAGCATCACAAAAACCTTCTCATTTTTTGCTTCCCACTAAATATTACCCTTTACTAGAGAAATTTCCGGCAATAGCTGCAGTGAAAATGCTTAGGGTTTGTCGAAAGAAAATTTTTCGCTATTTATTTTGCTGCTATATTAAATTCTAAGTGATAAACCTAAGGAAAATACAAGTGACGTGGTTGATGTCGGTGCCAGACAAATGGTCGAAGTTATGGCTAAATTCTGGACACGGCACGAACTGGTAATATTTTGACAGGCCGGAATGTGTGTATTTTGTAACCTAGAGGCTGAATAGAGATGAAAACTAAAACTGGTAAAAAAATGGTTAACAGAAACAGTCCGAGATCACACCTAGCTACTGTAAGGAGAGCCAAAGCTGCCGCTAGGCACGATAGAAATTATGCTATGTTACGGAAAATAAAATATCGCGAACCGGTAAACTGAAAGGTTGACGGTACGGTCGGAAATCATACCTAGCTACCGCCAGAAGCACCACGACTGCTGCTAGACACGATAAAAATATCGCGATATTCCTGGATTTATACTTAGATTCTAATAAATCGAATCTAGGCTAGCTGAAGGGGTCCTACTGGTTTTTTGAGGTTAAAATAAGATCCTTAAAATTATTTTTTATTTGTAAATCAGAACTTGTTATTGAATAGGAGTTTCTTCTATACATTAATGCATACTTTAAGGAATATAAAAATAAAATTTTTTCGTAATTGCCTAAGCCTTTAAGCCCTTAAGCGAGTGCTCCAAAATTGTCAAATAATCCAAAGTGCCTTCCCGTGCTCACAATTTCACCTAGTTGGTGCCCTTATAGGGGCGGGTCCTATAGATTGCAAAAAATAATTTTTTTTAAAGGATTGATATATATATATATATATATATATATATATATATATATATATATATTTATATATAAAATAATTTATTTTGAGGGATTGAATATGTTGGAATGAAATCGAAATGCGCTCATGAATATATTATCGACAATTCATTGTATCGAGGTGTCAAGCAAGAAGGCGCTTACTACCTGTTTAGTAAAAGACGTTTTTAGTTGACTGGAGAGGTTGCCTGTATGTTTTTTTCACGCATACAGTTGTACTACTCTATATCTTTTAAGTAGTCTTAATAATAATACGAAACCTACATATTTCTGACAGGTTATGGGCACAGGCTAGTGAGCTTCGCGAAACGTTCAAAAACACTTTGTTTTATTTGGTTAAAGTAAATAGGTAGTGGCAAAAAAAAAATGGCTACCGCAACGGGTTTTTCAAACATTAAAAAATTAACTGAAAACAACTATGAATTGTGGAAAGTACAAATAAAAAGCATGCTAGTATTTAACGACCTTTGGCCATACGTTGACTGCACAGAAGTTAGGCCAGAAGCAAACGTTCAAAACTGGATAACCAAAGACTCGAAGGCCTTGGCGCTGATCATGCACAGCCAACTCAACCATGTGAAGAAAGCAACAACTTCCAAGGAAGCATGGGATGGTCTTAAGGTAATATTTGAATCACGAGGCCCTGTGAGGAAGGCTGCGCTCTACAAGCAATTCCTACGAATGGAAATGCCGACGGAAATCAGCATTTCGCAGTATGTAACGGATTTAACGCACACGGCGGAACAACTCGCAGAAGAAGGTACCAGATGAATTGCAAACGATAATGTTACTATGGTCATTGCAGACCGAGAACGAAAATTTCAGTGTAGCAATAGAGTAACGAGATAACATACCAAGTTTCGAAAATTAAAAAATTAAAGTCATCGAGGAGGAAGCAAGGCAATGTGATCGCGTAGTGAAATCAGACGAAAATGCAAATAAAGCATTGTTAACTAGCCTGCGTGACGAACAATCGAAACGAGCAATTTGGTCGAAAAATGAAAGCTTAAAAACAAATAAGTTCAAAGGAAAGTGATTCAATTGCAATAAAGTTGGACACTTGAGTCGTTATTGGAAATCCAAACCGAAAATAGATTGATCGCATAACGGGAGCAATGCAATGACAGCGATTACTTGTAAATCAGACATTGTTAATCGGGTTAAAGTTTGATATCTTGACAGCGGTGCAACGCGACATATGTGCAACGACGAAACACAATTCGCTATTTTGAACGAAAACACGCAAATGAAAGAATAAACGGCATCAGTTCATTTCGAAAACTCGATTGGTGATGGTGATGTAAATTTGAACGCGAATTTAAATCAACGTGAAACGAACTCTGTTAAATTTAAAAATACATTATGTGTACCAGCTCTACGAAACAACCTGTGATCTTTATCAAGTGTCACTGCTAACGGTTATACGGTAACATTTAAAAGACCCCATGCGACAGAGAGGAAGGTTCGATAGCTCATACAGCGACGAAACGTGACCATATGTACATTGTAAATGAAAAACCGGAAAAAAACCGCAATCGTAAATCAAGGAAATAACGAAAATCTCCTTAGAAGGCATCAGCGATACGGGCATCTTAATATTCACGACCTAAAGAACATGAAGAATCAAGAAAAGGCTTGTGATTTAAACTTAACGTCAAGTGTGGCGAAATAAACTGCGAAGTTTGCGCGAAATTTCAGATTCATGTGCAACCGTTTAAACAATCAACGATCTGCGAAAAACAAGTTCTTGGACTAGTACATTCAGAAATTTCTGGTCCGATGACAACCGAATCGTCAGGGGGCGCAAAATATTTTGTTACTTTTATCGATTATTGTACCAGGTATACAGAGACGATCACGCTTCGAAAACGATCGGATGTGCTGCATATCTTCAAAAGCTACAAACGAAGAATAGAGAAGCAAACCGGTTATCAAATCAAGAAACTCCGTACAACGGCAAAAAGTATCTATCAAACGACTTCAAGAGGTTTCTTGAAGAAGAGGGTATTTCGCACCAGTTGACAGTCGAATATACGCCTCAGCTGAATGGCGTCGCGGAGCGAGCTGATTGCACTTTGGTCAAGATGGCCAGATGCAGAATGCTGCAAGCTGACCTTCTGAAGTCCCTGTGGGCTGAAGCAATCAACGCAGCGACGTATCTCCAGAATATATACGCAACAAAATGTCTTACCGGAACAACTCCTTTTGAAGAATGGACACAAAGAAAACCGTATGTTGGATTTTTTAGGATCATAGGCAGCAACGCTATCGTACTGAATAAGGATCACAGAAGAGGCAAGTTCCAACCAAAAGGTGACGCATATATACTTGTGGGTTACTCTGAAGAGTCGAAGGCTTACCGACTTTGGAAACAAGGAATGAAAACTGTAATTAATGCAAGGGATGTTAAGTTTATCGAGGACATCGAAAGGCACACGCCCGAAATTGAAATCTTAGAATCAACCCACCCTGTGACATACGAACCGAGTAAAACGTCCCCAGAACCACCCAAAAAAGCAATCAAGCATGATGACAGCTACAGTAGAGAGGATGCATCAACTGAAACAGATATGGAAGCCGAAAAGAAAGCATCGAGTTATCAACGTCGAATGCCAGGCCGTCCAAAACTCTTCAGAACAGGCAATGTTGGCAGACCGTGAAAAATTATACAATAAGAAAATGGGAAATCCAGGTCTCACATCTGCATCGCAAATCTTAGAGCTTGACAATAAAGAAGCATGACTGACCGCCATGCAAAAGGAAAACGACACACTTCAAGAAAACAATACGTGGATTCTCGTGCACAGACCTACTGAAACAAAAGAATTAACATATAAATGGCTGTTCAAGACAAAAATCAACGACGGCGGTAGCATCATCAAATACAAGGCAAGACTAGTTGCCCGCGGACACACTCAAGTAGCAGGTCTTGACTACGAAGAAGTATTTGCACCTGTCGCAAGGTACGAGACAATTCGCGCATTCTTTGCTGCTGCAGTAAAAGAAGAAATGCATGAACAACAAATGGACGTAGTATCAACCTACGTACAAGGAGAATTAAGCGACGAAGTGTACATGGAGCAACCCAAAATGTTTGTTGATCCTGGAAACGAAGAAAAAGTCTGCAAGTTGTTGAAACCACTGTACGGTCTAAAACAGTCAGGTCGTGAGTGGTACAAAAAACTTGATAAGTACATTACAGACAACGAAGGCATACGAATTCCGTCAGATCCTTGCGTTTATGTGTTTGGCGAAAATAAGGACAGAGTGATCATAATAATTTACGTGGATGACTTGATCCTGGCATCAAGGAACATCAAGTCACTGGAAAGCATCAAATCAAAAATGAAATCAACGTTCAAGATGGTGGATCTTGGACAGATAAGCAACATTCTGGAAAAATATATTCAACGCGATAGCGCTACCGGCGGTATCAGACTTTCTCAGATGAAGAACATCGATGAACTGCTTACGAGAATCAACATGGAAGATGCAAAAACCACGTCAACACCAATAGAACCGAATTTGAAAATTACTAAAGATATGTGCCCGACAAGGGATGAAGAAAGACAGTCAATGAATAACCGACCTTATAGGGAATTAATAGGTGGTTTGACCTATTTAGCTAATGCGACCCGTCCCGACATAGCGTTTGTGGTGAGTACATTAAGTTGATTTTGCTCTGATTCAAGACAAGACCAATGGTGGATTGTTAAGCGAGTTTTAAGATATTTAAAAGCAACGTCACACCATGGCATCAATTATGTAAAAGACAAAGAAATTTTTAAGGCGTATACGGACTCCGATTGAGCCGGCGACGTAGACGATCGCAAGTCATGTTAAACGGTTTAACGGTTTAACTTAATCAGGCGGTCCGATAAGTTGGAAGTCTAAAGAGAAGTTTTGAATATACGTACAGTCACAGCCATAAACTTTCTTGTAGCAAAAACAATCTTGAAAAAGCCGAACGCTTGTCTGAATTAATCAGAAGCGTGGAGTGTATGAAAGTCGGACGCTTGGTTTTTGCAATGTCTCCACATTGCGCTTTAGAAATAATTTTGTTATTTTCGTACGAACGAAGTATTAAAAATAAAATACTTGGTAATTTCCACGAATAATTATTTTATTTAAAAATCGACGCGTTTCGACTCTACAGTCATCATCAAGTAATTAGTGTTGCAAAGGTTCTTTACAACAATGTCTACAAAATGTATCACTTATAAACTAAAATTTTATGTTACATCTAGCTGTTCGTTGACTATATATTTTTTGGGAATTAACGGCTCTTCTGATTTCTAAGTTCTCAAGTAAATTAAGTCTGTATCCTTTCGGTTCAATATGGAGTATTCCGTAATCTTTTAATGTGTGTGTATGTTCAATGCTGGGAAAAGCCTGTTGTCTTTGTATTAGTTTCTATAGATTTAATATGTTCTTTGAACCTAGTTTTAAAATTTCTGCCGCTTTGACCTATATATTTCACGTAGCATTTGTTTCTAGTATAAAATATCTGCAGTGTCATGCACCGAACTTTCTTATACGCATATGGGTTAAACCATATCGTAGTTACATTATTTTTCTAATTTATAATATTTGTTCTAATCATTAGATCGCTTTTACAGTAAATATATTTCTTAAAATAAATATGAAATGTCAAACTTCAAATTATTTAAGTTTTTTTTGTTAAACAATTGACAGGCGCAGATGATACGATTTATGTAAAAATAAATATAATAAGCAGAAATTTATTTTGAAAACAGTACTGTTTTTGGAAAATATATTCAAACAAAAGTTGTGCTAAATAGAAATACCTTTAATTTTTGCTCATGCAATTTTTCTGTTACTTTAACCATTTTTGAGTAATTGCAGAAATTGCAAAAAATTACTAGAGTAAACAGGCACTTCCGCTTTGAATATTTTTTTCAAAAATAAGAGGTGCACACCTCAGATATATGCAAATCTTAAGTTTAAAGTTTCATAATTTTGGCTTCAACTGTAGAGAACATACACACACATACAGACACACACACACACACACAGGCAAACGTCATTCCAAAAATAGTTGGAATCGATTCAGGGAAGGTCAAAACGTATATTTCCGTTAAAATCTCGAGATCGAAATTTTTCATGATTACAATACTTATTTATACATCGTATTAGAAAGTAAAAATGTATTTATAAAATATTTGAAGTACTTTTTTTAATTTAAATATATTATTAACATACAGATAATTCAAGGAATAATATTATTTCAGTTGTAATTATTGTCTTTTTGAAATAAAACTGTTTTTATCTAATTTTGTTTTACTGTCCATTACTTTTGTGACCCACTGTATATGGCATTGCAGTCTTTACCTTGAATTTCATAAACTCCAGATAATTCGTTTCTTTAGATTTTAGGTTTGGTATTTGTTAATAAACTTCTTAATGTTGTTTTATTTGTGGAAATGGTTTTTATGTTATGTTTTATGAAAAATGATGTTCCTGTTTGGGTAATTTTAGGGATATAATTTAAATAAACCCAGTTATTATTTGTATTAATATCTGTTTCTACATAGATATTATTAGAAATACATAGAAAAATTAAAACAAGTTTCAAAGAACATATTAAATCTATAGAAACAAATACAAACACAGCAGGCTTGTCTCAACATAGATAGATTTTGTAGACATTGTTGTGAAGAACCTAGGCAACACCTGATGATGACTGTAGAGTCGAAACGCGTCGATTGTTAAATAAAACAATTATTCGTGGAAATTACCAAGTGTTTTATTTATTATATATATATATATATATATATATATATATATATATATATATATATATATATATATATATATATATATATATATATACAAGGTGTAACAGCGAAACGAGCTACCTCGAATAACTTCTATGTTATTAAAGATACAATAAAATAGTATAAGACAATCTTATGCAGGACCAAGGGGGACATCCAACTATAAAATAAAATATTTTTTTAAACCAGTGGTTCTCAAGCAACAACACAAAGTTATGTTTTTTCAAATGAGATGCTACATATTTTTTAAAATCATTCGATAGAGTATTTTTTTTTTGAATTCCATTATGTATTCGTTTTATACCCTAACATAAGTAAAATATTGATAAAAATGCGATTGAAAGTTAAATAAATTTTACTTTTATAGTTATTTTTCAGTAGGCTATGAAACAAAATTGAGCTTAAATACAACGGAACATAAATTAAATACATTAAATTATTTGTTATTTACTTTATAAATAGTGTAATAAAGTAAATAACAAATAATTTAATGTATTTAAGCTCAACTTGAATATTATTTATTATAATTTCAGTATTATTTTCGCATGGTTCTTTATTTAATTGCTCCTTAGAAGTAATCAATTCTAAGTTTTCGCCTATATCATCTAAACTATTTGAAGATTCTGGGGGTTTCATCAAATTAGTTATTGCAATAACACGTAGACTTGTTCTAAATGTTATAACGGTTAGATTAAAATTAAAGCCGCCTCGTTGGCGTATCATTGCAAATGTATGTTCAAGAAAGTCCTGATTCAATTTTGCTGTTGTTATAATCTGCTGGTTATTTAACTTCAGTTCCGAATTCGATAACATTAAAATTGAATTTATAGTCAATTTAAGTCATGTAAAACAATCAGGTTGGCGTGGACAACGTGGATTTAATTTTTGAATATAATTCATCATATCATATCCCTCGTTTAAAATATTTATTTTATTCTGAGATTTCTCTGAAATTGCACATTTATTGGGATTTTTATCAAAGAGGGTGTGACTGTTTAGTGAATAAAATAATATGTTCATTTGCAAAATAAAATGAGCCGTATGAACACCGGTATCACTTTTAAGTTCAGCTGTGCCGATGGCTGTTCTAATAGAAGCAGCTACACTATCGCTAAAGATTTGTAAAGCTAATTTACAATTCATTATTTGAAAGTTATTTGGATTTATATGAGCTTCTGTTAATTTACAGTTCGATCTCGCTTGTTGACAACATTTATCTATATTATAAGTTTGTATTACGTCTGTGAACGATACTTTATTGCCATATAAAATAAAATTACAATTTAACCAATTATTTCGAACACTTTTGAATAGATGTGGCACATCGTATATGATATATATTTGTTGATTATTAACAGTAAAATAAGGCCTGTCAACGTTAACATTTAAATTATCAAGAGCGCTTCTATTATTCGACCCTTGATCGCAAACAATTGCTTAAGGAGTTAAACCGGATTTTATCAAATTTTCAATACACATTACAATTAATTTTGCTAATTCAGTATTCTTAACACTGCTAGCAGATATGAAATATGCAACTGGGAGTTTCCACTTGAAATACAAATCACGAACCATAAATAGTAAGGCTCTTCAGCCATATTTAAAATTTTGACCAAGTGGTCCTAAGTCTTCAAAACCTTCAATCATATCAAATTGTTTATTATACTCCAAAAATTTTTTTAATGCCATTTCATCAAAGGTAACAACGCGTTATCCACGACTTTATTGTTGAAATAGCCGGAAGTATTATACCAACACTTATAAAAAATGTATAGGCTGAAGGTGATTTGAAATAAAAACATAGAGAAAATTCTTTTTTTGTTTTGGACCATTGGTTTTTAGCGCGATGATACATTTGCATTTGTACCAATACCCTAGAATATTCTGATTTAAAATCAAAAAGGATATCAAATTTTGATTTTCTTTCTTTAATTTTTTAGCTTTACATAACACTGATCGTTTATTTTTATTTAAAAGTTGAACACATTTTAATTTTTTACGAAGTGATTGCTCTCGCGGAGTGTCAGCATCAGAAAATATTTTTTTCGGCAAGCTTAATCTGGGGAACACAAAGGATTAGATGACCATTGTTGTGCAGCTTCACTGATTGCTGGCTGACTTTCCGGTGTTGAAGGCAAATCAATTTCATCTGAACATAAATTACTGTATTTGAGTTTAGGAGACACTACTTTAAATTTTGATGGTGATAATGGGATTAAATTAGAATTTATCTCTAATACTTGTACCGGTACAGCATTGACACACAATTTATTTCGCAAAGAATTAACAAATGAATCGGAATTGAAATGATCCGCACAAATCAGTTAACATTGAAGCTTAGCGAAGGGCATATCGATAAGTAATGAATTGCCTGGAAATAAATAATTGTATATTTAAATTATTTGAAACTTGTAATTATTTAGAAATTATTTAACGAAATATTATTGCATACCTATTAGTATAGAAAACTTATTATCACTTATTGCGACCCATAATTCACACTTTATTTTATCTTTGACTGAAAATTTAAAAAAGGATAATTTGTGATGGTCCATGCGCGATTTTTTACAATTGAAATAAACTTCCTATATTAATTTTAAATAAATTTGGAATTGATATAAATATAACAAAAAATATCACCCGCTAAATATCCATGCAATTGTATACAAATGAAACAATCCGTAAAAATTCACGAACTATTCAATATAAGATCAGATTTCTTATCGAAATAAAACGGAAACTGTCGAACATGTATGGTTTTAGCTTCTGGGGTATAGCGGTTGCCATCTCTAGTCCGGCACTGGTATTAACAGCCCCCTCGGGTGCGGCAATGGTACTACAATATTAAGCGCTGCATAGCTTATGCATTACGTTGTACGTCTGTGTATATTTGTCTGTGGTACTGTTAATAAATACGTTCAATCATTTCATAGTAAAGTTTCTCAGTTATTTACGAAACCTACATATTTCTGACAGAATAAAGCTACAAATTTTATATTTTATTTTTGGTTAATTACCCTCATGTAGATTTCTTTTTTTCAAAATTCGTCTTATATATATATATATATATACAGTAATACCTCGTTTAACGTTAGGGATGCGTTCCTCTAGAACATTACGTTAACCGAAACTACGTTAACGGAGGTAGAAATAACAGGCGAAGAATAGAGATAGGTTACTAACTTGAAAAAAAAACATTATTTCATGTTTCATATTTTAATTAATAGTTAAGAACAACTGAAAACAGCCTTTCATGACAAAATTTAAAGTTAAAATTAGTATGCATGTATGTATTACAAAATAAACTGACCAGTTGTGACGTTATTATTTTTTTGACAAAAACGAATCAAGGGTCGATTGCGTTGCTTGTCTATTCCTATCTCGTAATAGCTCACTGTAACATGTTAAAGCATTTAATACATTTCTTCTACTTCGCGCAAAATCTGTATCATCTTCGGACAAAATATTCTTCGAGTGTGACACTTGACTCAGGCAATCGGACAATATTTTTGTTGTTAAAACTTTAATCGGTGGCTCATCCATATCGATGACAGAACTGGCATCTTCTCTTGCCAAATTTTCTTCTGTCAGTCCTTGCAATTCATCATTTGTTAGCGGTTTATCGTTGTCATCCTGAAGTAATGTCTGAATATCATCAGCGTCAACTTCATTGAAATGCAATTGGTGTGCCATTTCAACAAGTTCATTATTCTGGAAATCATTAGCAAGTTCCGATTCTTCTTCTAAATTGAGCCCTACTTTCCTCCAAACTGCTTTAAAGCAGTGCTGTGAAACTTCATCCCAAGATCGTTGGATATTTTCGATAGCATTAATTATTTTGTAACTCTTCCAGAATTCTTTTATCGACACTTGCTGCCTATCCCCAGTCTCAATTAAGTTGGAAAAAGTTTGCCGGAGGAAACGAGCTTTAAATGCTGCTATAACGCCCTGATCCATGGGCTGAATGATAGATGTTGTGTTCGGTGGAAGGAACATGACTTCAACTGGAATGCAAGTCTCCAGTGCGTTAAGATTTACTGAATGACCAAGAGCATTATCTAGTAGCAATAACGCCTTTGGTTCTAAATTGTTTTGTTGACAATAACGTTGCACTGTAGTACAAAAGTGATTAACAAACAAATCATTAAATTGATCCTTTGTTACCTAGGCTTTTCTGTTAGACTTCCATATTACTGGTAAATTAGACTTGGAAAAACCTTTCATGGCCCTTGGATTTTCTGAATGATAAACTAGCATTGGTTTCAGTTTCAAATCTCCCGATGCATTACTGCCCAGTAACAGAGTCAAGCGATCCTTCGCAGCTTTGAATCCTGACGCCGTTCTCTCTTCTTGTGATATGAATGTTTTAGATGGCAAACGTTTCCAAAATAAACCTGTTTCATCAACGTTGAATATCTAATTTGGAGGATATCCACCGCATTCAATTACAGTTTTTAATTGTTCCGGAAATTTTTTTGCTCCTTCTAAGTCAGCACTAGCTGCCTCTTCCGTTGTGCGAATGTTGTGAATTCCAGCTCTATGTTTAAAATGTTCAAACCATCCACGTGATGCTTCAAAATTTTCTTCATTGTTTCATTTATCTTGGTCTTTTAGGAAGTTAAACAAGCTTATTGCCTTGTTTTGAATTAACATTTGACTTACTGGCATGTGACGTTGACCCATATCATCAATCCAAATACTTAACATCTTCTCAACATTTTCTATAATGTTATTTCGCGTAAGACAAATTTTTTTTTTAGCAACGTTGCTGTTGTTTTGAACGGAGGTTTTATTTTCTTTGATTGGCTTACAATTGTTGAAATAATTGAATAAGAAAATCCTGTTTGTAGTGACATTGCACTTTTTTTTTTCACCACTTTCTACTCGATTTATTATATTTAATTTCGCTTCTAAACTTATCGATTTTCGTTTGTTTGGCATTTTCTATTACAGCGGTTATTTGATAGACTATGTAACGTGCTTATAGCGAATGTTGTGAAGATTATAGAAAAATAGGGAATCCTAGCATGCGCTCGTTCGCTCATAGTGCACAATATATTATATATAATTATGGGAATTACCGCGTCGCCCAGCAATGACGTAATAGCGAGGTATCGTTAACAGAGGTAACGTTAAGCGAGGTATTACTGTATATATATATATATATATATATATATATATATATATATATATAAATATATATATTTATAAATATATATATTTATAAATATATATATTTATAAATATATATATATATATATATTGTCACCGTCAAATTGGGAACCCGAAGAAGGACGTCTAAATAAGATGGGCAGGCTGAATAGGCGTAAGTGTGAGGGTAAACCTCCTCGTGTGTATCTCACTGTTATATTGAAACTAAATAACAAATACAATATAGTACTTAACCCGTGAATTGTACCACTAATGACAAAAATAAAAGAGAATTTATCGGATGCAAAACAAAAAAATTTAACAGACAAAATATGTTAAAAGAAAAATGCAAAAAAAATTAGTTATAGTCACGTAAGTGTCCCAGTGCATTCCCGTAGGTCCTGGTGGTATCGCTGTGGAGCTTTACGATTTGAATTGAGCACCAAGCAAAAGACTTCCGGTCTCCTGCATGCCCCAGCAGCGGTCCTACAAAGGAAGATTAAAAGACAAACTTTTACTAGCGATGTTCATGGTTCTACCGATTTTAAGATCGATAGATATTGGTGAATCTGGGTGGAAAACCGAAGCACAACGATAATATGGTTATACAGTACAACAAGGTAGGACTCCAAATTAGTTCGGCTGAAAGAGTACAAGTAAGCCCGGATTTATGTCGAGCAATTTACTGTAACCCTACATTTAGGCTAAAATAACGATTATTAATCACGGCTCGCGTGAAGGAAAACCTTGAAGCCGCGAACACGGAGGCTTAACGATGGATAAATAAATAACGGCAAGTAAATAAATAATACTAACAATTATAAATACGTACGAGAGCTTTACAATAAATAAATGAATAATGAGGAATAAATAAGAAATAGTACAAACAATAAATAAATAAATAATGGGAAATAAATGATAAATAGCACCAGCAATAATAAATAAATAATGGGGTTTAATGATTCGAAACTCCAAAATAATGAAACTAAAACTGAGTGACGAGATGTCCCCCAGAGGATTAGAAAGTACAGAAAGGTACAACCTTTATTTCCTCGGGGTAGCCCTGGTTGCGGATCTAAAGAAACCACGTGTGGACGTCAAGGACCCGTATTCCAAAAAAATTTATTTGGGACCGGGGACTTTGCTCGTCGGTACGCCCGCGTCTGATCGACGGGACATTCGATGCCCTTCGTGGGTGAAGATATCGCCGGAAAAACGAATAAAAATCAGGACCCTCGAAAAAAAAACCAAGAACAGAAGACAAGCACGTAAAAACCGCGACCTTGAGCTCACACTTTCTGAAGAAAAGGTCACTGCTCAAAACGGAGGCCAAAACGTAACTGGCTTAAGTCGGTTTGTGCGGCACCAACACCCCGTCGCCCTTGGCTTTCAAATGCCAGTAGGTATCCACAGAAAACGGGACTGGCCTCATGACATGGCATTCGTACCTTTTCGTCAAAAAAAAATTTTTATATATATATATATATATATATATATATATATATATATATGTAACGGTCGGAATTTTTCGTTATCTCTCGCGCGGGTATTACTCAGCGGTGCCGGGTTCAAAGAGAGAATCGGAGCAAAATAAATAATCAAACTGACGTGTTTTGTCTACACATAAAAATATAAATGTTTATTTAACCCTCTTAAAACAAATACAAAATATATATGTCCATGTAAAATCTTAGAAACTAAAACTTAACTAAAATGCTTTAACTAAACACCCTAACTAAATGAAAAGTATGATAGAAAAACAACCTAACTAAATGAAAAGTATGATAGAAAAACAACCATGCATCGCAATCTAAACCCGTATCGTGCACGCTCGCGGTGCGGTGAGCGCGTTGCTGGTCTGGGATCTGGTACTAGGTCGCCTCGCTAGATTGATGGATGCAAGGAGACGAGAACACCCGTATCAGGAGCTGGTACTGGGACCGAGTACACCCGGTGATGATTGGGTACACCCAATCACGGCAGGTAGGTCTGGTGAAACGAGAACACCCGTATCAGGAGCTGGTACTGGGACCGAGTACACCCGGTGATGATTGGGGACACCCAATCAAGGCAGGTAGGTCTGGTGAAACGAGAACACTCGTATCAGGAGCTGGTACTGGGACCGAGTACACCCGCTGATGATTGGGGACACCCAATCACGGCAGGTAGGTCTGGTGAAACGAGAACGCCCGTCTGGTGAATCGGTATAAGGAACCGAGTGCACCCGGGGATCAGGTAAGTAGCGAGAAAGTTCCGGATTGTGGGCCTCAAACAATCTCTGGCCAGGTAGGTTGGTAGGTAGGCAGGTAGGGAGATCTCTACTCAGACAGAGCTGGATGTGATCTCTCGTTGAACGTGCATGCTGCTGCTTATATAGCCCCGGTAAGCCCGCAGCTGAGCGCTCCCACTCCGCTGCGTGGAGTGGGGGTGCAGCGCTGTGGTTACTGCGTTGATGCATGGCTGCTGGTGTCGCGCGCATCGCGGGTGAGGAAGAATAAACGGGTATGACTCTGTATATGTGTTCTTTAATAATAAACTTTAATTATAAAAAATACATTTAAATAAAAACTACTCTAGTCTTTTAAACGAAAAATAAAACAATACTGACTTCAGTAGCGGGGCAAAATTGATGCACCGTTACATATATATATATATATATATATATATATATATATATATATATATATATATATATATATATATATATATATATATATATAGGGTAAGGTTGCTCAAGTCGTACCAGTGCTTAAATCGTACCACTCAAGTTCTGAACGAACTGCGCAGTCAACCGCGCATACAACCAAAAAGAAATATATATCTGAGTCAACCAAATGTTTAAAGTGTCATTTTCTGCTATAAAAGTGGTTTGTTATAAATCCTCGCTTCAAGTTAGTTTATTTCAATCTTTTTATAATTTTCTGCATATGTTTGGAAGTAAATATTGCAAGTTAATTATTGATAAAATTATGTTACTTATTAAATATAAATTCAGAAGAAAATATATAATCGTTTGGTCGAAACGAGATTGTATTGATTTTATTCAATATTTGATTATGTTTATTTTTAATGTTAACTTGTGCCGTGTCTGAAGTCGTACCCATATGAGATTCCTATATCGTACTGTAATGAAAATGTAAAAAATGCGACATATAAAATAAATGCAGTAATTAATAAAAAGGAATGGTATTAAAAATTAAAAAGAAGAAAAGTAATTGGTTTTGTTTTATTTGTGGACAAGATCGAGAGGAAACATGATAAATTGCTTGAAATGAAAATTATGTGCTCAGGATTTATGCGCTGGAGTTGATAAAAGAACAAAATATATATGTGTGATGTTTGATTATGTATCTAAAAAACTAATTAATAAAAAATAAATTTTCATTCATTTGTTGCTTAATTTAATCATTAGATACGACTTAGGCTATAGGTGATACGACTTAGGAAACCGGTTTCTTTAGTCGTACCGATGTAACTTTTTAAAGATTAAGTTTATTTTACGTGAAAGAATATAGATTTTTTTAAATTTTTTATAACAAATAACTACAATATTACTGCAGGTAATGAACAACACATTTTATTTTTATTTATTTGATAAATCCTAGGTTTTATACGCTTTTCTCTTAAGGGGTACGACTTGAGCAACCCTACCCCATATATATATATATATATATATATATATATATATATATATATATATATATATATATATATATATATATATATATATATATATATATATATATATATATATTAGGGTCGCCCTAATTTAGTGACCTTCAAATTTTTTTCGTGGCCCTCTTGTTATTTGTTCCTTTTTATGAAATAATAAGCTGTGTAAACTTTTAGGCCAATCCGATAACGGGAAAACGTGCCGTTTTTCAATTCTTTTTCGAAATTTGCTAAGATAAAATACAATTTATTTATGGCTCACTATTGTAGCTAACATATAATTCTTTATTTTTGAAAAGTATAATAACAACATATTTATAAACATAACATATTTTTAATAGTAAATTTCCGTTTATGTTTGTTTTTGACGATCGGGAAATCGACTTCGATAATCGCTTACAACTTGCAAAACGAATTGCTTCTGCTCTTCATTATTAGTTAATATTTTATTGTTATTAATTTTATTCCTCTCTCTGCCGTATCATTCACTACTCGTAGCTTTTCTACAACGTCAAGGTCTTTTTTATAATTGTTATGATTATTCCAAACTGATGGATCTTCCTGTAGGACATCATCTAATAATTCAAATCGCTTAAAAAATTGTGCGGTTTCGTAGGAGATAAAACGTTTAATTGCTTTTTGTAAGAACTCTGATATTTCCGTTTCCTTTACTTTGATGCGCTTATTTTGTAAATTATATTGGACAGTTTCGGTTCTGCAAGCCAGCAGATGTCGTACCATTTTGCTTTTGGATTCCAACGGAACATTCTTATCGAAAAATGCGAGCACAGTGGCTTCTGGGCTTAAGTAACATCAAGGGTTACGAAATTTTTTAAATGCACTTTTGGAAAAAGCGGCATTGATTATTTTGTAATTGAACAGAGTCTTGAAATATTCTAGATCATGATAAGGAGTAGCGGTGGCTAAATGAGCACTAAACCAAGCTTTTACGTATTGACGACGAAAATTCAAATGTTGCATTGCGCATTTGTTTCTTTCACCGTTAAACTAAATTCGTCCCAAAATAAAAATATTTTTAGACTGTAAATAACTTTTGCCATCCACCTCGCATGGTGAAAGGCACCTGAAAATGAAAATCAATTAAGCTGAAAACTTCATTAGGTTCTTGGAGATATGTTGATGGTCTATGAGGATTTAGATAAATGGAATACAAAGCCGAGAGAAGCGAGCACAAAAAACATTCTTCATCATTGTTTTGAACATTTACCACAGCTTTTTTATTTTTGATTGATTTGGGAAAACCGATATATGTTGAACCACCATTCACTGGATTAAATTTATTAATGTTAACCTAAATCATATTCAATTAATATTTGCCTAATGAAAAACTCTTCAGGTCTACTAACTTGTAAGTATTTTATGCAATGTAGAGCTTTACCTGACTCTTTTCTTGGAATTCATCCATTTTCTTGCGAATAGAACTATTTACGTGGTCAGCGAGCCACACTGTGAATTCATTGCTGAGAGTTCTAATATCCGCACATCTTTGAGTTGTATAGGAAACATAATATCTTTATAGTGTAAAACGTCACTGAAATGTGGATACGAAGAAAAGCGATCCTCACTCAAATCCACTGGATGCAGCGCGGAAATTATAGCCCAGAGTATGCAATATTTATCGTCCTTTTTCACATTAATTATAGCTTTTTTACGCTTTATATCAGGGGATAACTCTATGTATGACCCGCCAGTTATCGGAATAAATTTATTTATATTTATTTTCAGATGTAATATCTCTAAAAGCGCCCAACCCACACACCTAAAACTCTTCTAATTTCACAAGAAGTTTTTCACGCACATTAAGTCGATACCAGTCTCTAATATCTGTAGATTTACTAATGGCATTATTACGGGTACTGGATGTTTTAATATCAGTCACACCAGTATGTGGCATGATAAAATTGGCACTCAGTATAACATTTACTTTTAAAATACTTGCATTTAATGCGTTTTTAATTTTATTAGAGAATATTCTAAACGACTTTTCCAAAAATATGTTTGGATCTTTAATACTGTACGTGCCTCGTTGAAGACATAATTTTATTGTTGTTAGTTCGTCAGCTTCACCGGCTTTAGTATTAAGTTTATGGCATGTCGTCCATACAATCATATCTAGTCAGGTTTTCCAGGATGTGTAAAGATACATGTGGATTATCCGCATTTGGCAAACCGTTAGGTCTTCGGAATTACCCTGAAGCGTCCAAGAATTCAGACATCTGGACAACAGATGTCCACAGCTATTGTCAATATGAAGCGTTGTGATTGGTGCCCCACTGAAATGTGAATTTTGTCGAGTAAACCACCAAAACTTAAATTTAAGAAGTAATACAGTCTAAGTTCCAACTCGGAACAGAAAACACCTAGGTACCACTTAGAGTGCAATATTTCTGGTAGATTACTATACAACTAAATTAGTAAGAATATTATTTTAGTCATTCATATCTGTTTTAAATATTGTTGTGTGTTGTAAATGTTATATTTTGTTGTTCAAATAAATCAGTGAAACATAAGATATCGTGTTTAATTTCCAAAATTATGGATACAAAGAACAACACCCCAACAAATGCTAATATTTACAATGATACCAGTTCTAATGCGAGAATTGAAGCATGATTGTGTCTCCAACCAAAACAATTTTTTAGGATCCGATTTTGTTACAGTATTTAATGTACCCCAACCAGCTTACCTCAACTTTCTCCTGAATTCTTTTATTTTCTCGCGATAAAACTTCAAGTGAGATATATTTGCTTGAAGTTTAAATAAATTATTCGAGAGTCTACTGTCAGCCCACTTCCGAATGGCCTTATTTAGAATAAAAATTGTTCTATTGATTTTAGTGATCCAACGCTCGCATTCACCGAGCGTCTTTAAAATTTTGAATACTTCCGTAACATTTTTAACGGTATTGTCAGTTAATTGTGAAAGCGTGTGCAACATTTTTATAACAACCGCGCGCTTCAATGCACTCAAAAAAGTAAAAATAACTAGCGCAATGCTAATGTTTAGTAATTTCACGTCGGTCATGCTCGTCAAAACTGGGGAGGTTGTTCGTTCATATGCAGTATTGGAAATAAAACTTTTGCATATTTTGTAAAATAATACTACAATAATTTAAGCAGTTGAAAAAGTAACGGATACGGCAGGAAGTGAACCCGCGACCATCGGTTTCGCGCCGATCGCTCTAACCAACTCAGCTACGCATCCACTGACCACAACCGTCCCTTTTTCAACTGCTTCAATTGCCAAGTGTTAACAAATACGTTCGAAGACTTTACGAATAATTGTAACGTAGGCTACTAGGTACGGAATCCCGCACAGTACATGAAATAGAAATATTTTTTAATTATTACTATTAACGAAATTCACGTTAAGGTACATCTAAGAATAATTTAAGCAGTTGAAAAAGTAACGGATACAGCAGGAGTCGAACCAGTGACCATCGGTTTCGCGCCAATCGCTCTAACCAACTCAGCTTCGCATCCACTGACCACAACCGTCTCTTTTTCAACTGCTTCAATTGCCAAATGTTAACAAATACGTTCGTAGACTTCACACTGTGATATTGACAACAAATAATTGTAACGTAGGCTACTAGGTACGGAAACCCGCACAGTACATGAAATAGATATATTTTTTAATTATTACTATTAACGAAATTCACGTTAAGGTACATCTAAGAATAATTAAGCAGCTTTCAACTGCTTAAATTCTTTTTTCTATTTCTACGTTATAATTATTTGTTGTCAATATCACAGTGTGAAGGCTTCGAACGTATTTGTTCGAAACCGATGGTCGCGGGTTCGATTCCTGCCGTATCCGTTACCTTTTCAACTGCTTAAATTATTCTTAGATGTACCTTAACGTGAATTTCGTTAACAGTAATAATTAAAAAATATTTCTAATACTACAATGTTGGTCGTTGACTGGGCGTCATATTTGGTGTACATATATTAATAAGATAAATAATGTATTTAGGGTGCTCAGCCAGTATTACCTCTTCTAGGAGTGCTTATGATGTCATTTAGCAATATTTAAACGAAATAAACAGGTTGTAACGACTTTCGCGAGCGAGAAGCCGACAGAGCGAGATGCTCGGCTACGTATCAGGCCGGAGTCGAAAGTGGAACTAATAGCTGCAGCAGTTAGGTGAATAAGATTCGAATTTCGTAACAATAACAATGTATAATACCAAAAAAGGATTGCACTTAACTGTTCACGTACGTTATTTAAGTAATAACGTTGAAACCAATTGCCTGAAACACTGGTAGAGAGGGTTATGTACGAGACAGAGAGGAACGGGAATTTATCGCCACGGTATTAACGGACTATAACATAAAATAAACTTACGATAACTAGCAAATGAGAATGCTTGAGTACTGAACTGTTACGGTACAAAAAAGGAATAATTGAGTCTACAATTAAATTGATAGCAATTACAAAGGGTGCAGTGTTACGTTATATAGTATAATGCAAATTTGAAGAACCAGTGAAAAAATAATTATACGGTTCTGAATATGCCCGACAACTAAAAATGGGAAGTTGAATAGATAACGCAGAATTACTGTTAAAAAACTAACAAAATTGATGGGCACGTGTGCCAAAAGAAATAACCCCGGAACCACGTGGTAAGTTGGGTTCCGGCTAACCAAAGATCAATATAACAAGATAAGTAATCAATTATAATTATCTCAAGTCGTTGCTTATGTTGGAGACTCAGCTACGGAATTAAGTATTAAAATGCACGTGACAAAGAAAATTGATATTGATCGATAATGGAACGGTAAGACATCTACATAGCTAGCTGGACAGCCGACAAGAGAGCGATATTCCGTATCTTTTTGCGAAACTACAACTTATTCCCGCATTTGCACGAGTATATAAGAGGAGAAGTGCCCACCCAGTCACTCTCTCACAAATAGACGCCGTCGGAATTACAGAGAAACCGAACAAAGATCAGACAATAGATCACTAAATTATATAAATGTAATTGCCCCAAAATTGACGCACACAACAAGACCCTCTTCCTGGTCGGGCAAGACGACGGTGGGCTATAAAGTGGGCAGAGGTTTCTATAAAAACTTTTATCAAAATCTATTGGAATATGTTCACTGCGATATTTTAAATGAACTGGTCAATAGGTTACGTCTTCTTATTGCATCTAACATGCCGGTCACACAAGATATATAAATAAAATTATCGCAATAACTGAAGAATTAAAGGAGGCGCAGATTATAGAATAACATCATTTCAAACCTGACAGTTGACAAGTTCGGACGTCATATTGAGCGTCATCGTAAAGATGAAATAATTACAAATGAAATAAATGTAACCAAGTAATATGATTGCCTAAAGAATTGCGAAGCATTATAGTTATAAATTTATAATTACATTAACACGAGGATATCTATGAAATTGTAAACACTGCCGGCGATAGTAATAATTTGAGTTATACATATCCGTGTTGGGGGCGTATACTCGAAGTTCAGTTAAGTAAGCCGATGGTATTTTTAAATTATATCATAAATGATGCAAAATGCGGTTCATTATTGTCTAATAAAATTGTGCAATTGAATGATAAACTAATATTTCGTACTGTTCCTGCAGGCGCAGCCCAGAAATCTTTATACCTGGAAATTGTTTTAGAAGCACCTATATTTAGTAAAAATGCCGAAAAGTAAGGGGGTCATAATTGAAGACTTACACAAGTCTGCACGTATAAACTTTCTGCGAAGACGTGTTATAATTAGGTCGTTAGATGAGCTATTTCAAGCTGATTTGGTAGAGATGATCCCATATAATAAATTTAACAAAGGAAAGCGTTACATATTGGTGGTAATTGATGTGTTCTCAAAGTATGTGTGGACAGCTACAGTTAAATGTAAATCAGGGCCTGACGTAACTAAATTCCTAAGCATTTACAAACAGATATGGGTAAAGAATTATATAATAAGTCGGTTAGGACTCTAATGGACGAACATAGTATATATCACTATTCCAGTTAGTATTATAAAGACTAGCATCGTTGAACGGCTAAACAAAACACTAAAAAATATAATGCGGAAAGCATTCAGTTTCCAAAGGTCATACAAATGGTTAAGCTTGCTGCCACAAATAACTTTAGAATACAACAAGACAAGACATTGAACAATGAGCATGAGACAAATAGATGTGACTAAAAGTAAAGAAGAAATTCTTCTGAATACCGCTTACAATCATATAAAAGCTGTAGACAATGAAACACGATATAAATTTGGTGATTTTGTTCGTATTGTTTAATATAGAAAGGCATTTGCAAAAGGTTATAACCCTCACTGGTCGAATGTAGTAGTATTCAGTGTGCATCAGGTGAAGTTTACTACCCCCAAACGTATAATTTTAAAGATACATCTGATCACGTTATACAGGGCGGCTTTTATGGTTTTGAATTGCAAAAAGTAAAATATCCTGATATATATCTGGTTGAAAAAATACTACGTAGAAAAGGTAATCAAGTCTATGTGAAATGGCTAAGTTTCAACAGTTCATCTAACAGTTGGATTCATAAGGATACTGTTAAATAGCGCATGCGTTAACTGCAGCTCTAGCCTATATATGCAATGATGTGTGGACAGCTTCAGTTAAATGCAAATCAGGACCTGATGTAATTAAAGCCATGAAAAGTATTTTGCTCACAGATAACCGTATTCCTAAGCATTTACAAGCAGATATGGGTAAATAATTCTATAATAAGTCGTTTGAGACTCTAATGGAAGAACATTGTATAAATCACTATTCAACAAATGATAATATGAAGGCTAGCATCGTTGAACGGATACACAGAACACTAAAAAATATAATGTGGAAAGCATTCAATTTGCAGGGGCCATACAACTGTTTAAACTTGCTGCCAGAAATAACTTTAAAATACAACAAGACAAGACATCAAACAACGAACATGAAACCAATAGATGTGACTAAAATTAAAGAAAAAATTCTTCTTAATACCGCATACAATCATGTAAAAGCTGAAGACAATAAAACACGACATAAATTTGGTGATTTTGTGCGTATTAGTAAATATCGAAAGGCATTTTCAAAAGGTTATAACCCTACCTGGTCGAATGAAGTATTCAGTGTGCATCAACTGGAGCTTACCAACCCCTCAACGTATAATCTTAAAGATACATCTGATCATGTTATACAGGGCGGCTTTTATGGCTTTGAATTGCAAAAAGTAAAATATCCTGATATATATCTGGTTGAAAAAATACTATGTAGAAAATGTAATCAAGTCTATGTGAAATGGCTGAGTTTCAACAGTTCATCTAACAGTTGGATTCATAAGGATACTGTTGAATAGCGCAAGCGTTATCTGCAGCTCTAGCCTATATTTGCAATGATCTGTTGACAAATCATCATCGTCATCATCACTTTTATTGTTGCGATGGGTACCGCTAAAATCGACTTTCAGGGTTTTAATGTGAATAAAAATAATGTTACCACTTTTATTTTGAAAGAAATCGCTGTAATTAATATCGCATATGATCATTGTGAATCTACAGTATTTGAGCCGCCATTTTCCTGGTCTCAACTTAATGCTGACAGTAAAAAAAGTGTTGTATGGCTTATTAAACAAAAATCATAATTTGGAGTGGAATTATGGCGATACTCCGAACTGGAAACTTAGCGAGACGATTACTTCAATGCTTAAATTTGCTAATAAGATTTATGATGAGGGGGGTGAGAAGGTGGTATGGCTGGAGAATATTTCGTCAATGTATAATATTGTAAATTAAATTTTGTATCATTGGCGGAAATACGTAATCCGTTAAGAATAGACTATTGCGATTTACATAATGAAAATTGTGCTGTGCGAAACGTACATGCATTAAGAAACTGGTTCAAAGTGAAATTTAATCCGATAAATTCATTTAAATTATTTCACGATTATAGAAATAATATAAATTGCTTGCTGTATGAAGTCTGCCTGTTTGCCGATGGAATCCGTCATGGTTTTTGCTTCGAATCAAATTGACATTTTATGGAACAGATTTCCGAATGCATGGCGCATTAATGATATGTTTCAGAAGTATCAATGCTGTTTCAATCCTGGATCGAGCCGATTACAATGCTGAGGATCATGTTGCTGTTCAAGCTCCGTTAAAGAAGAACTGCTCGCAATGTTAACTACATATATATGTGTGTGTATAATGGTTCTAAATAAATATATGTAAAAGTTACTTTTGCTTGCTTTAATAAATCCCAAGCAAAACAGCATATATTTTACATTCCATTTTTTGATAGCTAAATACATAGTCAAAAAAAACTTGTAACAAGTAATGTTCTCAATAACCCTTTGCAGCAACACAAATGTTTATACTTTTAAGTTGCTTAACGATAGTCTAATGTAGTTCTTATGGCGTGTAACGTTCATGCTCCAACGAACTCGATGTTGACAACTGCACCGACCTTTTCGCTGGATACTAAGTAGAGATGATCGGAGATTGCTGATTGGTTCAATGCACTTATGTCGTCTTCGGATAATTTGATGAAGCGTGCGCCCAGAATCACTTGTGAATCTTCAAGTTCAAACAGCAGCATTTCAACGAATTTTGTTGTCACAATCTTAGCCTGCACCACTTTATATTTTCTTCCTAGCTCTAATGCTGCTAGCGGAATAGGCTCCTATACTTTAGTGACTTTATTTAGTTTGTGTAGGAGTTGAATCATGATGTGGCATTAGTAATCGAGCAATTATTATTATTTCTCAGCTATTTCACGCTTTATATCTTAGTTGACCCACACTTACTCACTGGTGTATACATGTCTATTCGTAATTCATCATTAACTAAGTACACTTATTATGCATTCCAAATATGATGTGAAATCACATATTAAATGATATCAACTATGTGATGTCATAATTATGCACACCAACATCGCGCGCGCGCGCGCGATTAAAGAGGTGGCTGACCTGATGCGCTTATCAATTGTTCTCTCTCTCACCCCAGACAAAAAATGATAAATACTCCAACATGTGATAACTATGCACCTTATGTCACAAGCGCAATAAAAGTGTGCGTTTTCATTAAAAAAATTCTAACCTCAGATATCAATTAAGTGAAGTCATTAATATGGTACCTAAGTACCATATAACGCACAGATCGCAAATCCGCGAATTGACCCGCGAGCGAGATGATGTCATAATTATGCACCCTAATTACCCTGATTATGCGCAAGAACCATATGTCACTAATATTACGCACAAATCGTGAATCCGCGAATTGAACCTAATTAGCCAATGCATTAGAGATGGCATCATAATAATGCTCTATAATTATGTGCCAGAACCATATGTCGCCATTACGACGCACAAATCGCGAATCTGCGAGCAGCGAATTGACCCGCAATCAATTAAGTGACGTCATAAGTATGCACCCTTAGTACAAGTACCATATGACGTCATTATAGCGCATAGATCGCGAATCCGCGACCCTAATGAGCCCATGCATTGGAAATGACATCATAACTATGCATCCTATGTCATCATTATGCGTAAGAACCATATGTCGCCATTATGACGCACAGATCACGAATCCGTGAGCCGCCAATCCACGAGTCGCGAATCTGCGAGCCGTAAATTTACCCGCGAGCGCATTCGCAAACCGCGAATTATCTATCGCTCTCTCTCTCTCACTCTAACAATAATTAGCCAATGCATTGGAGGCATAGGCAAACTATGGCCGCCATTTTGAAATATGGGCCAGAATGATCATAGATGCTCTACTACTATTTCTACACACGTCCTAGCTTAACTCCTTACCAACTCCAAATATAGCACAAAAATAACTCACACCTAGCCCAATCGCAAAACTCCAAGTCCAGACCAGATTGAAAACCGTATGTTAAAAACCCTAACGAGAAAAGCCTTGGTCCAACTATCCAACATAGTCAATGCAATAATAAAACTACATCACATCCCAACTGCATGGAAGATTGCCACAATCTATCGCATTTTAAAACCCAAAACGAATCTTCATTGTTGGACTTTGATGTTTCGATGATATTGATGAGATTAAAAGAAACTCTTGTCTATTTGTTTTTATTGTATCCAATATACAAAAGACTTATTTTACTGACAGATATATGCCAAAGAAAATAATGATCATACCATATTTATTATTTTTGTTATAACAACCACTAGAAAAAAGGAGCAATTAAATAATATCAAAAAAAGGAAATTATATCTTAATTAAACTTCAACACTCCTTCTTTCTTAATTTTCGTTTCAGGTATCGAAAGATCTTTCGCTTTAAGGGTTTTGTTAATATATCTGCGAAGTGATCCGAATTCTTCTTGTGTTGCAGTTGTATTGTCTTTCCAATGTGTGCCTTTATGAACTTGCTTTATATGTTGATATGATTCTTACCTTTTGTCACTCGATTTTCGCTGGTGTTTCTCAACATGTGAATAGCTGACCGGTTGTCTATATACAAGGTAGTGGGAAGACTCAAGCTTTCTATCTTCAATTCCATGCCGATATGACTAATCCAGCAGATTTCAGCTGTGGCAGTAACAGCTGCTCTGTATCCTGCTTCTGCAGTTGAAGTAGCTACGAGATGCTGTTTCTGAGTACTCCAGATTATCGGTCCTCCATTTGTAATTAGAACTGCACAGGTTGAGTGCCCTGGGATAGTGTCACCTCCGTAATCTGAGTCAGTGTCAATGGATTATTCCGGAATTGTATATTCTCTTCAAATACTGGAAAATGCGTTTGATCATTTTCCAGTGGCTCACCATCGACCTGTTGACTCTGCTTAGGTAATTCAACGCAAAGCTGATATTAGGGCGAAATATTGCGCACAGGTACAGCAGGCTTCCTTTTGCTTCGCGACATGCAACGGATTTCGGCAGGGGCTCGTCGTTTACATAATCGTCATAAACAGTAACCATACCTCGCTCCATTGGAGTTGATGCCATATTACATTTCTCAAAATTTAAACGTCGAATGGTTTGGTCTGTATAGCTTGACTGATTTACAAAGATATCATTCAACTGTATTTCGATCTGCATTCCAAGATATGTCAATTTTAATTGGACCATCACTTTAACGGTAATTTCGAATTTCTGATTTATTCTAATTAAGGTTGTATATAGATCATGCTCGTGCATGGCTACTACAACTCCGTCATCAACAAAGAGTACAATTAAAATACTCCTATCTTGATTGTTATATTTACATGAATCATCATCCGTCCTAACAATTTTCAGTGAGCTTAAAAGTGTCGATATTTTTTCATTCCAGTTTTTAGTAGCCTGTTTTTAGCCATAAAGGCTTTGTCCTCAAAACCTTCCGGCTGATACATTAATATTTCTTCTTTTAAATTCCCGTAGAGAAAAGCGGTATACACATCAAAGGCCGTTTCTTTCATTTTCTTCGAGGCTGCAATACTGAGAAACAAACAGATAGAGTCGCATTTAGCCACAAAGCTAAATGTCTCATTGTTGTCGATTCCTTCACTCTGTTCAAAGCTTCTGCTGACGACCTAGCCTTCAGCCGACCATCTTGCTTCTCATGCAATACCCAGCGACATGTTAGGGGCTTTGCGTATTCTGGCAGTCGCAACAGATCCCATGTTTGCATCATGATCAGCGTTTAAAATTATTTCATCATCGCCGATGACCAATTTCTCTCTTTCAGAACGTCAGCTATGGAAATGTATTCTACATCCCCAAGCATGACGACATTCTTGTTGTCTTCTCCTCGAGGGTGATCCCATAGATGATCAGCATATCTGTTCGGCATTTCGAGGCTTTAGTGATCGCGTAAACTTCAACATCTTCAATTAGGCCATATAAAATATTAGACTTATCATAGCACTTACCCTCCGATGAATGGTGTTCGGAACTGTTTTTTGTTTCCAATTCTTGAGGTGTTTCTGGCTCCTCCTATTTATCATTTTCTTCAATTCAGGTGTAGCTTTTCTTGATTATGACTTTTTCATCAAAAATCACGCTATCTGCACTGACGACGTCACGTTGGTCAGGTAAATAAGTTCTTTAACTCGGAGAATCCAAATCATAACCAACGAATATTCCTTTCTTTCCCATTCTAGATGTCTTCGATCGTTTGTGGTCTGGAAGCAGGACTAAGCATTCGCAACGAAAACTGCGCATATTGTTGATATTTATCTGACGTCCAAACAACAGTTCTGCCGGGCTTTTGTATTTTAACGAACTTGTTCCAGTTTGGTTTTGTGTAAACACTGCGTAATTTATGTTTTCAGCCCATAAGTTTTCCTTTAAATCGAGCATATGAATGGTAGATCGAGCAAATTCTATTACTGTTCTTTTTTTCGATACGTCCATTTTGCTGAGGCACTTGACTTGCTGTGAAAAATTCCATGTTCTTCCAAACATATTAAGGTTTTAGCATTTTTTATTTCAGTGCCAATGTCTGACCTTAAACATTTTAATTTTCTTCCGAATTGAGTTTTCACCATTTTGACCAAAGTTTCCAACTTGTTAGCGGCTTCGGTTTTTTGATTTTAGAAAATAAACTGAACTAAAATGTGAAAAATCATCTTTACAAATTAAAAAATATTTGTCTCCAACATTTATTTCGCTTTATTCAACGTGAATAAAGTCCGAAGATTTAACCTCAATCTTCGGGTTCATTGGATAAGATATGCGATGTTGCCTGCCATAAATGCTTCCTTTGCAGACGTTGTTTCCCAGTCATCTATGTAAGAGATAGTGTTCTTTTTCAGGATAGCTCTGATGGACTTGACGTTTTGGTGTGCCAAACTTTTATGCCATGTCCTGATAAACAAGGTCGACAGACATGTGTCTGACTCTTTTTTGTGGAACATTATTTTGCAGAGTTTTCCATTACGTTGAGCTATGGCAATATTCTCCTTTTGGTTAAGGTTTTGAAAATTGATCGATTCTTATCAGCTGCTTGAATGTAACTTTTGTCTAGCAACTGTGAAACTGAGAAGAGATTAAGGGTAAGTTTTGGCACGTATAAAACATTTTTGAGCACGACCTTGTGCCAGTCAGTTCCGTCAAAAGCCTCCAATATTACATCGCCCATTCCAGTTCCTCGCAATTTTGTTACGTCACCAATGACAACGGTAGTATATCCGTTCAATTCAACAAAGTTTGTCAACCATTCTTTTTGAAAAGTCATATGCTGTTTTGCTCCGAAATCTTGGTACCAGGAATCCTTGCTATCTACTTTCAGATTAATGTTATTCAATTCGGTAGTTGACAGGCTGGTGGTAATAAATGCTCGACGGTTTCTGGATTCATCGTTGCTAAATTTTGGTTAGGTGTACTTTTCCAAATTTCTCTTAAGGCATTCCCTAGCAAAATGCCCCTTCAGGTTGCAGATATTACATGAGTAAATACTCCTTCAGTAATTCAGATTTCGAAACACGGCTTATTTCATCAATATTTCTGCACAAGACCCTTAATGTCGCATTTAATACAATCGACCGTCAAATATTCTGAAATATTTGAATTTGGCTTCCCTACCTTTTTGTCTACTTTCGAAAAAGAGCATTTTTCGACGTATATTCAGGTGATGGCTCATTTTCAAGTGGACGATCCTCTTCCAATACGCTAATATTGTTTCATTCTGTACGAAAGTGAAACATTTGAGATGGCAGCAATCCCTGAATCCTTCTCATCACTCAGCTGTCTTTGACTTGTTCACCTACAGCTGCTTATTCTTCAGCATATTGCTGTATCATCATACAGTGTTATTGCTGTCATATCTATAGCTTAAAAAAGTCTTTGCAAATTCTCCACATGGGGTTCGGATTTAGTACCATCTAAAGCATTCAACTTTTATAAAATTGGTTTTTTCGTTTTTCTTGGCTTTATTGCTACTTATATTCAAATTGATATATATTTGCGCTGCTATGACCTTTTCCATCCAATTTTATTTTCTTATACGCAGTACAAGTAAGTATTGTAATCATGAAAAATTTCGAACTCAAGATTTTAAAGGAAATATACGTTTTGACCTTCCCTGAATCAATTCCGACTATTTTTGGAATGACGTCCGTCTGTGTGTGTGTGTGTGTGTGTGTGTGTATGTGAGCGCTCTACAGCCCAAACGGCTAAAGGGAAAATTATAAAATTTTAAACTTAAGATTTTTATTTACCTACCACGAAAACTTTTGTTTTTTGAAAACCATATTCCGACCGGAAGTGCTTGTTTACTCTAGTCATTTTTTGCAGTTTCTGCAAATACTCAAAAACGGTTGCAGTTACAGAAAAATTGTTACTGTAAAAATTATAGATATCAACAATTTGTACAACTTTTAACTGAAAATTTTTTTCTCAAACATTTCCGGAAACAAGAAAATGGCTCTTGAAATTTCTTCATATTACATTTAATATTACAAAAATCGTATCATCTGCGCCTGTCAATTATTTATCAAAAAAAACAAAACAGTCTTAAATAGTTTGAAGTTTGACATTTTATATTTATTCAAAGAAAAATATTTAGCGCAAAAGTGTTCCAAAGGTCAGAACTAATATTATAAATTAGAAAAATAATGAAACTACGATGTGGCTCAACTCATATGCGTATAAGAAAGTTCAGTGCAGATGTTTTAACATAAACATCATTTTCTTCACTATCAGGCTTAACTGATGTACCTGTCGCGACCGTATACAGATGTAACGATTTTAAAGTTAGATCCAATTTAAATTTATAAGAAACATGGCTTACGTTTCCTTTTGCGTCTTCTGGCAAGATTTCTATTTGCGTTTTAATCAAACGCAGAATTGCGTAGTACTTATTTTTATATAATTTTCTTAAAAGGTGGGCAGACGATAATTCCTCATGACGCAATTTCTTCGTCACAATACTCGGACCATCAAACACTTCAGCGATCTTGGGCCCATAATTTGTTCGACTTTGATGTATCGATGATATTGATGAGAATAAAAGAAACTCTTGACTATTAGTTTTTATTGTATTTAATTTACAAAAGACTTATTTTATTTACAGACATGTACCAAAGAAAATAATGATCATACTTTATTTAGTATTGTTGTTATAACAACCACTAGAAAAAAAGGAACAATTAAATTATATCAACCAAAGGATACTATATATAATATAATTAAACTTCAACAAATATCTTTTGTACATGCGGTTTGTAATTTATTTACACTTTCACTTGCAAAATCATCGCCCTCGTTAAGATTATTTTATCTATTACACTAAAACTTTCGTTTTTGAGTTTCCGATGCTCATTTGGGATACATTTTTCAATCACGTGTTATAAAGAAGAGAAAATACAAACGATTGAACAACGATTTCAAGAAGAACAATTATTTATAAATTACTAATAAAAACACAATTTCAATCTTTACTTCACCAACTTCAGTAGTACAATAAGTTACAAGGATGTGTCTTTCTCATTTATATATTATTCATATCTTAAGTGGGTTATTTGGTTTGTTGGAAATTGGGGATTATGGTGCTTTATAAAACTATGTAACGGGTTCTAAGTCGTTAAGTACCCGTTACTTATAAAGCCCTACAATCCCAGAGAACCTGAAAACCCTTATTAGAAATATACAGACCTTTACCCAATACAGATATGATAAATATATAAATAAAAAGGCACATGCATGTTACTTGTTGTACTGAAGATAGTGAGTTGGTCAACGAAAGGTGCACATCTTGTTTTAATAAATAAGTGAAGTTAATATTATAATTGCGTTTTAATTTTTATTTGTAACCTTCACATAACTCAAATAACACGCTAATACAATACTAATCAAATTATAAAATTGATACTAAATTCTCTCTTTTTTGATGCCAAGTACACTAAACTATACAGAAAAACATGATTAAACTGATTTTGAAATGAAGAGAATAAATTGCGTGCGGCTCGATTTTTAGAATATGTGCGTTAGATTATCCTTTAAGTTTAAGGCTTTATCTCGAGTTCTATGACGAAGTTAACAATAAAACTCGGGATATTTATCCTTTAATAGAGCTCAAATCAATGACTCCAATCTTAAATTCTATATGACCCGCCCCCTTTAAAACAAAAAAACACAATGCCATTTGGAAATATATAGTTCTTCGTCCTCAACGGAAAAAAATATGAAAGCAATATGTTCAGGCTTCGAGCTTTCAAGGTCTCTGTAATTCTATTAAACGTGGTGGAGATTGCTCATCCTAAAATTTTTCATGATAAGGCAACATTTTAGTTTCTTTTAGATAACCGTAGGCACCAGTTAATTAAAACACACAGTTCTGAAAGCAAAGGTCAGCAATAGTATGCCTTATGTTTATTGTATAACATTTTTAATTTTAATTTTGTTTGGTGTTGTGTATTACAGTTGTGTCTTTTATGTTAAAATAAATGTTATAGTCAAAAGGTGAATTTTTTTAACCCTTAGACTGTCGGGATTATTTCAAAGAAATATTGGTAAAATTTTTTTAAATAATAACAAAATAAAAAGAAGAGTCAAAACCTATCCGCGTCCACGTCGCCAGCTTTTGGAAACGCAAACGGAAAGATTCCTGTGTCCGAGGCATGATCAATGCAATTGATACTCTTGCGCCACAATGTATGTGTCATCTCAAAATTCAGGGAATCTTACATTAGATTCTTTATCAGGGACCTCAAAAGTACTCATATACCCGGCATAAAGTCAATTTTTTACTAGTAAATCCAAGGCCAGTACAGTGGCTTTCCCAGCATTCGAATTGTTAAGAAGAAGCCTGAAGAGAATAACTACAACGCTACATACATTGGTCCTTCGAACCGAATATACAGTAATTACAACCACAATTAACACGGCAATCAAGATTGGACTAACTATGCAAGGTGAGTCTTTAATTATTATGTGTACATTCATAAAACAAATACGACATCTATCGCCCATCTCTCCTCTATTGGTATAAACTACAAAATGACAGAAGTGATCAAGTAACTTAAAATCAAATGAAGTAAAATCAAAGCAGCTGTTACTCGACGCAACCCTTATTTGAAATCATCATCACCTTCAAATAAGCTCTATACATACGAATTAATTGCACGTAAAACAAAATTCGAAGAAACGTGGAATCAATTTGATAATATTCAATCTGAATTTGAATTGTTCGACGCGAATGAGCAAGCATCACATGGACACAAAGAATTCGAATCAATCCATCTCGTGATACTTGCCCTGGCTGACCAACATTAAGATGATAATAAACTAGACACCGCGTCCACTATAAATCCGAATTGTGATAGCGCTCAACGAAAATTGTCATTCTAAAATACGGTTGCCAAAATTTAACTTGCCAACGTTTTCTGGTTCATATGAAGAGTGGTATGATTTCCACGACACATTTAATTCGCCAAATCATTCGAATTCTGCTATACCGCCAATTGAAAAGTTCGATTACTTAATAGCTACCCTGAAGATTGACTCCACTGAAATATTTCAGTCATAAAAAATAAGTGCAAATATTTTTGAGGTCCTCTGAGAAATGCTGCGAGATCGATTAGATAATATACTCATTATTATACAAAAACATATCAAAACTATGCATGATCTACCTGTGCCTCATAAAGAAATTCCGTCTAATTTGCGTCAAATATTAGATAATGTTACAAAACATGTTTGCGGTCTTATATCTACAAAACGGCTTGCTGATCAATGGGACGAAAATCTAATCTATATAATTACCACAAATTTGGAATCTATTTTTAATTAAGCTTGGGAAACCAGTTTGCTTAGAAGCAGCATTCCAACATGACAGATTTCTTATAAAGAAGATGTCCAATCTTGAATGCTATATCTAGAATAATGATAAGCATCAAATAAAAAAATTCGATTCTGCAAATGTGTCAACTTATATTGCTGAATGTCCTTTTGCACTGAATCGCATTCGATTTATCAACGCGGTTAATTTATAAATATGTCCATTGATCAACGGCTCAGGGAAATAAATGTCAAAAAACTATGAATCAATTGCCTGCGTTCCAAATCTCTGCAAATTTCGTGGTTGAAAAAAATGCGGAATATGTCACAATACTTTGGTTCATAAAGAAAACACAAATTCAAAGGCATCCATACCAGACATCTCACCCATTACCTCAGCTACAACCACACAAGCACAAGCAAGTTATCTACAGATACTGCTACTTACTGCCATAACGAATGTTTATGATAACAAGGGCAATCCTCCTGAATGCCGAACACTTCTCGATTCTGGCGTTAAAAAATGATTTATAGCAGAAAAGTTAGTAACAAATTTCGGTCTCAACAAACAAGCTGTGCAAATTCCAGTTGCTGGCATAAAACAATCTTTCTCCAGTGTAAATAGCACTGTTTACGCAACAATAAAAACTAGATTAAATGTACTCTCTGCAAGCATTCAATGTCTAGTTTTACAGCGAATCATTGAAAATTTACCCACAAATTCAATTGCTCAAACTCATATCACTATTCCAAATAATATATATTAATAAGAAAAATGTGATTTTATCTAACCCAGTGGTTCTGAATCTTATTTTTGTTGCAGCACACTTTTATCGATCTTAAAATCTGACGGCACACAAAGCAAAAGATAATTATCTGCTCACCTATAACACATTGCGCAAAATAGTTTATGATATTAATTTTAAATGTGCGACATGATATAATATGTGCTACAAAAATAATAGTACGTTTATAAAGGGATCAATTACAATTTCATAATGAGAATACTTATAATGCGAAATTTGAGCTTAATGTTTTTTGATAATTTCATTTATATTTAGTCGTAAAAATGACAATGTTACTCTCATATCGTCTACTACAATTAACAATATTGATCTTTTTTAAGTTTAAATGTTGGTTAATGCTGAAAATCCGAATTCAAATAAGATGTAGAAAATTGTAATAACATGTTTAAAGCTTTTTTGGTTATCATTGGATAATCGCATCTAGGTTAATCCAAAATGAATTAATTGTTGCTTCTGAATATTTTAAATTTAAATCTCGATTATTGGAAAGCCAAATGAGTTCCTCCTTTTCATTCAAAGTTAAGTCTAATACAGAAGTATCCGTTATGAGAAATGTATTACGCACCCAATCAAGTTATTTATATCTAATTTTGCGAAATAATGAATAATTCCCTCCTATAATTTTGTCTAATGGTCAAGAATAATTATTTTAATAGTTTTGTAACAGTCTTTTGGGACTGACTCAAACTTTTCTAAATAGCCTCCCTGAGCTTTATTCTCTCATAAAGTTATTTATTTTTGGAATCCCTCCAACTTATCGGTTGAGTTTAAGATATTTTCATTAGGCCCTTGTATATTTGAATTCATGGTTTTAAAATTAACACAAATGTCTGATAAGTAAGCCAGGTTAGTACACCATATTTTCTCTTACAACAAATGAACAAATTAATTATTATTATCTTGTTCAAAAAATATTTTCATTTCGTCTTTTAATTCAGCACACGAGATAAAACTTTTCCTCTGGACAACCACCTTACTTCCATATGCAGTTACAAGGGTTCGTACTTGGCTTCCTTAGCTAGGCATAATTTACTAGATAAGCGACTGTTTAATGGTCTTGATTTTATATAATTAACCATTTTAACACATTGTTCCAAATTTATTTTCAATTCTGATGGCAAATATTATTTAACAAGTGCTTATCGATGCAAAAAACAATGGGTTAATTATATATCCCTATTCAGTTCTTTAACATGTGCTACAAATCCTTTTAGATGTCAAGTCATAGGTGGAGCACCATCTGTACAAATGCCAATACATGACTTCCATGAAACATTAATTTCTTCTAAATATGAACTAATTATATCAAAAATATGTTTGCTCAGTTGTAAATTCAGGTTACTCCCGACAACATAAAAATTGATTACTTATATCATCTTTTTGAATAAATCTAACGAATGTAAATAATTGAGTTTTTCCTGTAATATCTGTTGTTTCGTCTATTTGTAGAGCAAATTTTAATTTGCAAGGGTTTTAGCAGTATTTTGCTCAATATTTTGCGTAATTCTGCGATGAATTGTGTCATTCGAAAGTGAAATTTTACAAATAACAATATTTACTGATCCACCAGTTATTATTTTTACAATTTTACGACATGCTGGTAATATAATATCTTCAACCAAATTGTAAGAAGCTACTTGAGCATCTTCAGACACACCGATTTGTTTTTCAAAAACTTTAACTTGCCTGAATTTTGAACATAAAGACTTTTGAAAGTAGCTTTTATCTTTTGTTGAAAACGAAGATTAATCACCAAGTGACGTCGGAACCATAGCACTATTTGATAATTTACAACCACATATCACACACTCGGGAAAAATCCAAATTTCAAATATCATCATTGTATATCCGATGAACAACGTAATTTTTTAGCAAGAAGTATTTTTACTTGTACTGTGCGTCGGCTCATAAACTTGGTCGCTAACGTTATCATTATCACTATTATCATCGTAGAGCTTTCTTCTTTTTAATCCTTTTCAGAAGGTTCTGTTAAAATAAATATAATATTGACGAAATTTTATTATGAAAAGGCGAATAAAATATTACCCTTTAATACGATTTATTCAAGTTTGAGAATACAATACTGCAAAGCCAATATGTTAACATAATTTTATAAATTGACACTGCAAGCAAATAACTTAATACCGAATCTCAAACATTTGCCAATTTTAACGAAAGAAAATGTGCAGTAACTGCTATGCATCGCGTTGGGAAGTCCAATTGTCATTAAAACAACCGGTTTTTGTACGTACTTGTGACAAATATGAGCCTATTTGAGGCATAAAAATAAGTTTATTGTTCTAAGGCTAGGTTTATAGTGAGCCGGCCAGCATAGCTGTTTTAACAGTAAAGAAATAGCTCGCCCGCGTATTAAACCACGCTGGTCACCGCTTTCGAAACAAACATTTTGAATTCGGGCTATACCGCTGCAGCAATGCTCTCTTCACCGCTATTTAAAACGCCTTACTATAAACGCATGCATTTATTCCTAATGGTTTGAATGAAACTCTATTCTCCCCTCTACGCTATCCGTTATGCTTGTCGATTCATTATAATCTGGCACTTAGAACGAACGCGTTGCAAAACTAATAATGAAATAATTAAAAAATGTTATGGATTTCATATAATTTAATAATACTAACATAATTATATATCTTAAATTTGGCGGCACACTTTTAGAATTTCGTGGCACACAAAAGTGCCGCAGCACAGTGGATACATTCTTACCCATAAGCGTAGAAGAAAGTTCAGTGCATGACACTGCAGATGTTTGTGTGTGTGACGGATGTTTAGTTTTGTGTTGTGTTGTGTAAGGTTTTGTTGTTTGTCTTAATGTTAGGTGTTCTGATCAAGGTACTTCTCATTAAACATGGCTAAGCCTTGGTAGTGAAGCTCTTGTTTGAGTCAAGATATAGTATATTTGTCGCGAAATTGTTTGTGTTTCTTATATGTCTGTTTGAATTAAATTATGTTATTTTGTTTGATTTTTGTGGTGTGTCTTGGATGCCATTTCGAAAGTTAGGTATGTATTTGCCTTCGTGTAGTTGTGTAATGCGTGGGTATCTTCCAGAGCTGGTCGTCAGGCCAAGATATTTATTTTGAAGGCTTTGCAGTAATAATGTGTTGGTGACCGATGCGTAACAGCAGACTGAAGACGTATACATGATGGTGGGCCGAATGATTGATGTTTAAATGAAGAGTTGATTCCTTACATTCACGGAGCTATTTTTGACAAAGAGAGGATAAAGGTTGTAAATTTCGGCTTATGCTATGTAAGTTACGTGACTAATATTTTGGATGTGTCTTAGTGTGTTGTGTTTCCAAGTTCTTTATTTTGTGGGTGGGTGTGATTTTTTGTTTGTGTATTTCGAGCAATGTGAATATTCTATTGCTTGTTTATTTGCGTGAAAGGAGTATGGTTTCGGTTTTGTTTGTGTTTATTTTTATATTTAAAGTGTCCCATTAGCATTATAATATGTTTATTGGTGTTTGTTTAGTTGCCATTTGGGCATTCACAGAGTGTGATTAAATTGCTGTTTCATCTGCGTATTGGGTTGTGTACGTATTCAAGAATGCGGAGATGTCGCTTATCTACAGGTTAAAGAGTTTAAGACGAAGAACGTTACCTTGTAGATATTCTGCTACGATGAGTTGATGGTTTGAGAGGGAATTATTAATTTTGGTTGTAACGGACCTGTTTGTGAAGTATGAATATATCAGTTTGTTTAAAGTGGGAGATAATTAGAAGGAGATAAGATTGGCCACGAGTCCTACCGTCCAGACCGTATCGAAAGCTTTTTCTATGTCTAGTAGGGTCATCACCGTGACATTATTTTTTTAGAGTTGGTTCGCGAAATCGGTTGCTATCCTGCACATCTGCTGCATCGTGCCATGTCTGGCTCAGAGCCAAACTGGTGATCAGGTGTCAGTATTAGTCCTGTGTCGATATCGTCAAACCAGTAGAGGATAATATTTTCGGTAAGCTGGCATAAGGTGTTTAAAAGGCTCTGGAGCTTTCATCTGGTGGTTGCAGATAGCTCTTTACTTGATTTAAGGATTGAGTGGACTGTAGCGGTTTTCAATGTAGCAAAAAGGTGCAGTAGCAGGATTTATAATTCATTCTGCAGTAGAGTCGATCTGTTCTGCAGCAATAGCTCCATTGTTTGAGTGGCATGTGCACTCGGACTTGCATCAAAGTGACCACTTTCCGATCATTCTTGAAGTTTTGCAGAGCTCAGATTCTGATGCTCGTTGTCCGAAATGGGCTTTAAAGCGAGCGGATTAAAATATGTTCTCGGAATTGGCTGTATTTAGAAAAAATTGTTTTTTTTGACGTGGACGACCATTTTCGGTATTTCACGGATAAACTCAAAATCTGCTGCGCAAGAAAGTATTGCCCTAACACCTATTCATTCTAATAGAATACAGGTTCCCTGGTGGAACGAAGAGTGCAAGATAGTTGTCCGAAAAAAACGACGTTATTTTTGCCATTGCAGGCGATTTCCAACCACCGAGAACATGATCAGCTTCTTCCAAGCCAAGGCAAAAGCTAGAGGAATTGTTCTGAAAAGAAAGTAAGCGTCATGGCAGAAATACATTTCTTCCATTACAACCTTCACTCCAGCTTCAAAAGCATGGCTAAAGGTCAGATGAACACCTGGTCCAATCAAAATCTAGCACTAATTAAGGCCTAAAAATCGTTGGCTGTCGGTCTTATGTTGCTAATATTATATCAATCACTTTTGCGATTACTTCAAGTTCCAATCATTACCCAGCTGAGTTCTTCGCTCGAAAATCAATCTTGCAGCGTCAATGTTTCAATTTTGTTTCTCTGGGCGACAAAATATACAATCTTTCTTTCAGCGTGGATGAGCTTAAAAATGCGATTTCAGATTCTCACGACAGCGCTCCTTGACCTGCTTCGATTTACTACCAGATGCTTCGTCATTTGGATCCTGCTGGAAAAACTTTTCTTTTACAAATGTATAATCGCATTTGGTTTTCCGGTATTTTCCCAACACCATGGAGTGATGCGATTATTGTACAACTCCCAAAGAATGGAAAAAACAAAACACTTCCATCTAGCTATCGCCCAGTCTCGCTTACCAGTTGTGTCTGCAAGCTTATGGAACGCATGATCAACAGGCGTTTTTTTTTGTTCCTGGAATCAAACAACCTGTTGGATAACATCCAGTGCGGCTTCCGCTGTTTTCGTTCCACTACAGACCACCTGGTAAGGCTTGAATCAACCATCCGGGATGCTTTTCTCAACAAGCAACATATGGTAGCTGTGTTTTTTGATATTGTCTATGATACCTCTTGGCGTTTTGGTATTATGCGCACTTTACTCTCCTGGGGCTTGAGAGGTTATCTTCCCATATTTCTTGAAAGCTTTCTTTCCTTAAGGAAATTTCAAGTTCATGCTGGAAATGACCTCTTCAACATTTTTGTTCAGGAAAACTAAGTACCGCAATGTACTAATTTGAGTGTCACGTTGTTTGCAGTGGCCGTCAACGGTGTTGCTAAGTGTATTCGTTCACCTGTGAAGGGATCCTTGTACGAGGACGACTTGGCGATTTTCTGCAGTTCTCGCAATATGGCTGCCATAGAGCGCCATCTGCAGTTAACAATCAATCGTCTTCATGTCTGGGCTACTGAGCAAGGTTTCGTATTTTCTTCGGCCAAGACCGAGTGCATTCATTTCTGTCAACGCCGTCACCCTCACTTGGATCCTGTAAGCTTTATCAACGGTACTGATCTTCCATTTGTAGAAACCGTCGGTTTTCTTGGTCTTTGACAAAAAGCTTAACTGGCGTGCCCATCTTATGGCCTTGAAGGCAAAATGTCGGCTTTCTCTAAATCTATTGCGAGTTCTTACTTCTAAATCGTGGGGTGCAGATAGAATATCCATGCTGCACCTGTATTGGGCTTTGATACGCTCCAAGCTGGACTACGGCTGTATCTCTTACACAGCTGCCAGGCCTTCCGTTATGAAAACCCATGACACGATACACCATACTGGTATTCGTCTTTCAACTGGTGCTTTTCGTACCAGTCCATTACCGAGTATACTGTGCGAAGCTGGCGAGCCTTCTCTGTATAATCGTCACAGGCTTTTGACCATGAACTACACGGCAGCCATGAAATCGAAATCATATCACCTAGGTTTTGGCAATGTTTTGCGTCAACGGTTTGCGGAGATTTAAGGCAGAAGGGTTCGTTCGTTGGTTGCCTTTCTATCAGATATCGCAATACTTTTGGAGAAGTTAATTTTGAACATCCTTCAACCCCAGACAATAGTTTCAGCCCCTTTCCTCCTTGGACATTCTCCCGATTACCAAATATGCACTTTCGAAGCTAGATCGATCCGCTACTCCAACCATTCTGTTCCAACGTGAGTTTGCTTGAATCATTGCCAACTATCGGCAATGGATTCGCATTAACACCGACGGTTCGAAGAAGAACGACAGGGTTGCATGTGCTTTTATATCGGCAAGAGGTGCGTGTGAGTTTAGACATCACAAATTCACGTCCGCTTGCACAGCAGAGCTGTATGCACTCTACCAAGCACTTCTCTATATTTGCAGACTTGCACGTAATTCTTTCGATATTGTGTCGGACTCGATGAGCGCTTTGAAAGCGATTGATTCTTTGTACCCTAAACATCCTCTCTTGCAGCAAATACAAGCTACCTTGATGACATTATCGTCAAAAGGGTCTATCGTGAGCTTTATTTGGGTGCCGTGTCATGTTAGTATTCGCAGGAATGACGCAGCTGATGCAGCAGCTAAGCGAGCTTTGTTCAAGGTTACCATTGATTATGATCGGGTGCTTGCTGATGACCTCAAAGATCATTTTAAGCATCTGATCATGAATCATTGGCAAGAAAGGTGGAGTCATATAACTTTTAACAAGCTTTAAAATTGTTAAGCACAACGTGAGGCCATGGGATTCTTCCCATAGGGCATCCCGAAAGGAGGACGTCGCTGTGGCGAGACTTCGAATAGGGCATTTCTGGTGGACGCTTTTCCATCTTCGGCGCCGAGAGGAGCCGCCGATGTGCGAAACGTGTGACACTGCTTTGACAGTGGCGCACGTTTTGTTGGAGCGCTCCCAGTTTATCGAACAGCGTAACTGGGCGGGTCTTTCATTTGACCTGTCGGTGGCCCTTGGTGACCATTCTACACTCAATGACAGAGTCGTCCTGTTCCTCAGGAATACAGGTCTATTTGCCTTTATTTAAAAGTGCTAGTTTTGTCTTTAATTTTATTTATACACGTATTTTTTTTATAACATTCAATTATATTTTACAATAACTTTAATTTTTACAAATTTTAGCATGTACATTTTATTCATTTTTTAAACATTTTTATATCCTTTTTATTAATATTTTACATTTAATAGATTTTAAGCTAACAATATTATTTTTACACAACATATATTTTAAAATGTTGGTTTATTTCATTATTTACTTTATAGCTTGAATAGCCCAAGAGGCTGATCCGCCTTTAAAATTTAATCCTACCTACCTACCTTAATCTTTTAAAATTAATCGATTTTATGTTAACAATTTTATCTTTACACAATATATGTTTTAAATGTTAGGTTATTTTATTTTATAGTTTATGGCGGGAATAAGCCAAGAGACTGATACGGCTTTGTATTTTAATCCTACCTGCCTACCTCAACAGTTCATCGTTGTTGTTTTTCTCTTTGCTGTCCTGTGTTTGATGCTGTTGTTGTGATTGTTTTTGTTGTTGTTGTGGGAAGGGTGTTTTGCTTAGTAGGTTGAATTTGAGATTTGGGTTTTTTCCAAAGGTTGTTGGATGGGGTTGGTCAATGCACGTAGTTGTCGTTGTAGGCAGTGGTCAGTTTGCTTCCATTATTTTCATTTTGTGTAGGTCATCAGGGCATTCTGTGTAGTTTGCCGGGTGTAGGCCGGTGCAGTTGGCACATGTCGCTAGTGTTTGGGTCTTAGTGCATGTTTGGGTAAGGTGGCTCTGCACTCACTTGAGGGACTGGGGGTGGAACCATTTCTTGGAAATTCAAAAGCTCAGACAATCAATCGCTTTTAGTCCCAGGAAAAAACATGTGCCTCCCCCGAAAGTTTAAATCGCATTCTCTTACAAAGGTTTATTCATAGCATCAAGCAGTGTTGAAACAAACCACCTTGACAACGATATAAACAATAGTTTTTGATGGTTCTGCAAGATCATTGACTGGTGTAACTGTGATTGATGTACCAATAGTAGGTCTTTTTTTATAGTAAGTTTTATTTGCAACCTTTATTAGTTACCGCACACATCAATACGTTATGATTGCTGATACTAGAAGTTCCACCGTCAAATTGCAGTCACGTCTTAAGCATATACTTTGTTGTGAAGAACTATAGGATTCTCTGGACACATATGAATTAACCTCCGTCAGGTATGACACTGAATTTGGGTCAATTTTGTGTCTTCTGTCTTTAAATCACTTAGCCATAGAAGATCGTGATAATTGTCCGCGTAGGTTTAATAAAATACCGTTTGCTTTCTACGTTGAAGATTTGCCGACAGGTGAAAATACCATTGATTTAAAAAAATAATTCGAACTGATATTAGCATTATACTGTTGAAAGGTGTAATTGAAATACGGGAGTGGGTTTTAAATCTACCTAAAATTATACAGAATGTTTCATCTAATATTGATATCGCTACCGTAAGCTTGGATAAAGATGAAAGTCTTAGCACGTTAGGTCCTCCATAGAAAGCTCAACACGACCTTCTCAAATATTCGCAGCTTAAATATTAGAGTTCAATAAAAATTAAATTCTTTTCAATATTACCCTTCTTGGATTATAAGCCCAATTATTGTCCACGAAAATTAAGTATGCAACAAATATGTAAATCGGAATTTTCATGGGATGAAACAATTCCCATCTCTATTCATGCTAAATGGAATCACTTTGTTTCACAATTAGAAAAACATAAGCATCCGTCAATACCGCATTGGGTTTTTAATTGTGAACAACCAAAAAATATAGAACCTTATGGTTTCTCAGATGCCATGGAGCAAGCATATGGAGCTTGCAATTACATTCGCACGATAATAATGAACGCCATTTTGTAAAATTACTGTAACAAAATCAAGAAAAGCTCCTCTAACGAACATTTCACTGCCAGTACTGGATCACTGAAGAGCATGGCTGCTGGCTCGACGGATGAGCAAGGTAATAATAACAATTTAATTACCATTTCATAATATTTATTACTGGACTGATTGTACCATAACTTTAACGTGTATTAAATCGATTGGGTGTTGTTGGAAAACATTTGTCGCTACTCTAGTTCTTGAAATCCAAGCCTTGTTGGACGTATCCTTTTGGGTTCATGTCGCGACCAATGATTATCCTGCTGACATCATTACCAGAGGCGTAGCTATGGAAAGTCTTATAAAGTATCCATTCAGGTGGACCGAACCTTCTTGGCTCCCAATAATCTTAAAATGATGTTCTAAAGTACCTCGTTGCCGCTACAATATACTGCGCAACGGTTTGCAATGATGATTTATTTTGGAAATACAGCAGTCGAAAGAAATTATAAAGAACATCAGCCTATTATTTACGATTTTCCCACAGTATAAAAACCAAAATAACTTCTGATAACGAACACTTGAATACATTTCCCTTGTGCCTAGCTGAGATCCAGGTAGCCACTACTTGCGTAATCAGAGAAGTGCAGCAGTCATCGTTTTCTGAAGAACTTTCAGATGTCAGTGCTCATAAATCAGTAAAGGGTCAACTTTGTGTTTAAATCCGTTTCTGGATAGTAATGGTCTATTCGGGTTAGTCTTCATAATTCTTAAATACCATATTCACAAAATCATCAAACACTTCTACCAAAACGACATCCAATTTCAATTCTCATTATTGATTATGAGTATGTTGGATATCAAGCAACACTCACGGTTGTATTAAATTCATATTGGCCGTTGGGATCTGGAAATATGATCCGTTATATATGACATAAATGCATTACCTGTTTTAAAGTTAATCCAAGGTCTGATTAAACCCTTTTGTGAATTTTACTACTCTAACAGTGATACCTTCATGGCCATCTAAAATTTGAGGTGTTGACTATTTTGGCTTACTCACGAGGGTAAAAACGAAACAGCAAACTAGTAAAACCACTATATTTATTTGATTTTAAACGAAAGCAGTGCATCTAGAACTTGCTACTAATTTATCGACGGAAATTTATCTCGCAGCAATGAGACCTTTAATGGCATTCCGGGAAAAATTAATTAATATTTTATCCGATAATGGCACCAATTTCACGGGCGGTAATCGAGAGCTTCAAAATCTCAGTGAAACAATAAATAATAAATCAAGCCGAATAAAAATAATATCCTGCATGTCGAATGATAACGTCGCTTGGTATTTTATACTACCAAAGTCTTTTGGGGAATTCTTGGAATCTGCAGCAAATCTTCCAAGTATCACATACACAGAAATATTGAAAATGTAGCCTCAACATATAAAGGAATGTCCCAAATTGAAGCAATCCTCAACTCTAGACCTATATTTCTAATATCCAAAGTCACTTCTAGATAGGAGACCAACTTATGATTACCGCGGAACCTGATATTTTCCCAGTATCTTTAAATCCCTTGTCTCAATTGTGTTAGCATTGCAAATGCTAGTATGCTAAGACAGCATAGTACGGTGTCGTGCAAGGTTTTTTTAAACAGGCAGAAATCGGTATCAAAAGCAAAGCAGTGCATTTTACAGGAGTCAAGGAAACAGACGTAATTTAAAACATCTAAGGCGATACGTCCGGTTACCAACGCGAGGAATTATAAGATTCACAGACGCGAAGAAAACAATAGTACCAAATATAAACGGAACCTTACCAAGCGAAATAGCAAATGTTGTGATCCTAAAAGTTAATTACACACCACTGAAGCGGTTGATTGGTACAAAATCGTCCACCACAGTAGTTAAAGATGCGTACGTCGAAAAACCGTGGACAATACCGAACCGAATAAAAGAAAATCTGAGTGCAGTGAATTACAGAATTGTTGAGGAAACTGGGAGAAGAATATGGCAGTAGATGTTAACAGGCTCAAACAATTTTAAGCAGTCATCGAAGAAGTTCAGTAAGAGGAAATAGGAACTCAAATGAGCAAAGAAAAGAACTAACCACGGTAGTATTAAAAGCAATGCACAGGAAGATAGAAGCAGAAGAAACCATACTCTCGCTCCTCAATAGGGTTCTCCTCCTAGAATCTCTACCCGAAGTAGAGGTCCGGTCACAGAACACCCCTGGTTATGGTCAGCTGCCAATCAATAGGAAAAAGTAACAGAACAATTTTCATCAAGTGCCCACTCCAATATCGGGTTGATTCGAAAGAGTAAATTAAGGAAAATAAAACGTTGTATGGAAAGCAAAATATTTGATCTTCTAAGGCTTATACTAATTAAAATATTATATTAAAATACCCCTGAGCCTTAATATATATAAAGAAAAAATCTAAATACGTATTTCGAGAACTAAGTTCTCATCATCAGTAGAACTGAGTGGGATCAAACCAAGATTTCTCTAGATGTTATCAATGCAAGAGTTCGAGGTTGAATCCAACTCAGCTTTAGAAAAATAGCTATTTATACTGAAGCGAAGCTACCTGCCGTGTCCTAATCTCTAATTACTAATGGCTTTCCGCCTGAGTCATCCTAAAATATAACTACCTAGAAAATCAAACAATCTACTATTAGGTATAGGACCTAAGTCAGAGTTGATTAATTTATGTCTATTTTTATTAAATTTATATTTATATATTATATTTATATATATTAAGGCTCAGGGGTATTTTAATATAATATTTTAACGTTGTATGGAGTTCAAATATAGTACAGCAAATTCATATCGCAAAATAGTTAGTAAATTGTGCTCCCAAGGGTAGAAAATTTTTAAGGAGGGGAGGAATATAAGCATTGCAAATGCCAGTACGCTGAGACAGGATAGTGAAGTCCGTGAAGTTACTGGGTCAACTTACCGCAATGCATAAATAACAAAATACCGCATTTTGTTATGTCAGCAATTTGAACGACTATATAAGAACTCTATGTAGACAACGACAGCCAGTTGTTCCACCGCATTGTAGCATAGACGTTAAGTATAAACCTATCACGTGGTAGTCTAGTGTCCACCCCTTTCTCATCCTTGCCCTTAACGTCTATTTGGCAAGAATTCGAGTATATAAGAGGAGAAGATACCACCCCAGTCACCGTCTTATAATGACATGATATTGTGCAATTCCGCCAATATTTTAGGTCACGCAGGCCCAAGGAGTTTTTCTCGCAGATACAGCAGCGTAGCAAATGGGCATCAAAGGGAGCCATCATTATTGCTCTTGGTCAATTGGTAACTATTCGCGGAGATTACATTTCTTCTCTTCGGTGGCCCAAGGGACGCGTACACTCCACACATCCTGGTCAAGATGGCCTCATCCACGCTGCCAAACTCTACACCTCAACAAGTTACTTCGAATGAGCAACCAAACGATTATGGCCTCACCCCTAGAACTGTAACTATGTATATAATTCGGTGCAATGTATCTTTAAGTTAATGTTCAAGAAAAATTAACATTTTAATGTCATGCTTTTAAATATAATAGATATTAAATACGGTTGCTACTAATCACTGAATTAACCCATTAACGCAGACGCGACCAAAACTTTCCAGTCAATTCTAACACAAAACCTGTTTTCTTATAGGAAATTTTCTCATTTTTACGATTTTAGGGTAATATTTCACCTACAACCTCACATCGATAGTGTACAGGGGTGTAAAGTGGTGCAAAACCGAAACAATTGCTTCTCAGCGGCCAAAACGTTCCACTACTCTTTGATAGATTGCGTTTATGACAAATTTGAGTTTGGGAATGTTTGTCACACATCAATAAATAAAAGCCAATGGATTACTTATGATGTCCATGACCATTATCATAGTGTTATATATTTTTACTTTGTTAATTTAAATGTACAACACAATGTAAATGTAGCACCCTTTGTAAATAATCATGGACATCATAAGTAATTTATTGGTTTTTAGTTCCTGGCAAAAGAAAGTTTTCATTCCATGTAGCCGATTATACATTTTACCCCCTATATACCCCCGGCAACGAGGTGAAGGTGGTAAATCATAAAAATCCCTGGAAACATGTTTTTTTTATATGTGACAAATATTCCCATACCCAAATTTGTCATAAACGCAATGTATTAAAAAGTATTGTAATGTTTAGGCCGCTGAAATAGCAATTTTTCGGTTTTGCACTCCTGTAAGTGGTCGTGGTAGGGTTGTACGTGGAATTTTACCCTAAAATCGTAAATTTGAGAAGATTTGCTATAAGAAGACAAGATATTGATTCGAATTGGCTGGAAAACCTCGTCAGAGCTAAGTCATGGAATGTTTTGGTCTTGTCGGCGTGAATGGGTTAAGTTGTCAATGCACAACCGGCTTTTGATGTTTAAAAACAAGAATTTCAGTCAATAAACAATAATAAAAATAATTACATTTATCTGTCAGTTAGTAATAAAATTTATATTCACATATCGTGCTGCATCAGACATTTAAGTTGTTTGTTGTATATATCAAAATTTCTTTTAAATATATATAATTACTCTAATAAAGTGCAGTGTATTTATCCAGTTGAATAGGAGAAGAACAACATCTCAGCAAAGAGAAAGATACAGCAAGAATGCATGTATTTTGTTGATTTGTCAAAGTAAGTGTAGAAGCGTAAGCTACTAATCCGCAGACTTCTCATATATGTATATATTTAATAAATGTAGAATTTTTTCTCGAAACTTATATTAAATATATTGTATTTAATGTAAAGCTGTCATATAATTTGATAGATATTGTATTATATTAAAAGACACTGCATAAATAAACATTAATATACACGCTTTAAACTAGCTCTCATGAATACAGCATTAATCTATTTATAGCCCGTCTCAGCTCTCAGCTTATGTTATTTAGGATAATCAATTTCTACGCTCCGTAACCATTAACGATAGAACATTTTTCAAAGACGTACAGTAGTTCAATAGTGCAAATTCTAGGCTAAAATCGAAAAACAAACGTGTTATGTGAATGTTAAGTTTAAGGATATATATATATATATATATATATATATATATATATATATATGTATATATATGTATATATATATATATATATATATATATATATATATATATATATATATAAATATATATATATATATAATTTGTAAGTTAAAATTGAGTGGCTTCGCATAGTGGCTTCGTAGCCTAGTTGTCAAGGCAACCGCCCGGCAAACAAAAAATCAACGCACTTGACACGCAACAAAACCAGCGAAGAAACAACACCAACACACAAATAAACAAACAAACACCTGCTCCCGCCCCCAAATTCAACATATGGAAAAAACCCCTCTTGCCAAACCCTCTTCCATCTACCAGTAACGTCAATATGAACTTCCCACCCCTACCAAAGCAACATACTACCACCTTAACTACCACTACTACCAAAACACCCCCCCATGAGCCCAATCCCCCTGAGCCCAATCCCCACGTTAATCAAAACACAAACTCAACAAATAGTCTTTTCGCAGAATTAAAGAAACTTAATCAGAAAATTAAACTGCAAAATAAAATACAAGCCATGAGGGACCTCAATCAACGTCTAGAGCCTTGCATCACACCGGAACAAATATTCACCACTTTCATTGAATTCGCATCCATCATCGACTCATACGACATCATCAACAACTGATAATGCAGACACACCAGCCAGCCAACACACAATCCATCACCATCTGCTCATGGAACGCGAATGGAATATTGGGTAAGACGGGGGAGCTTGCGCTCTTCATTCACAATCATGACATCGACATCATGCTACTCCACGAAACACACCTATCACCTCACCACACTCTCAAACTACGACAATTCATAGTACACAGACACGACCGGCCGCAGCAAACGCGCGAACCCTCTGGAGGAGTTGCAGTGCTAATAAAACACACAGTCAACCACACACTCATGCACACACCCCACACCTCCCTCGAAACCATACACATAAAGCTGGCCAACAACACTTCCATCATCGCAGCATACAACAGACCCACAAACCACTTCACCGCCCAAGACATCTCCACACTCATGACACACAACAAAACCATACTAGTCGGCGACCTAAACGCTAACCACACTAACTGGGGCTGCCACCGAAACAACACCAACGGAAACACACTCTCCAGATACATCAACCCACACGTCGCCATCATTCATCACACTGACATCCCCACACACTACCCTGAAAACTCTACTACTCCCACATACATAGACATAATCATAAACAAAAACGTCCCTAACATCTCCCACCCAGAATCCCTCCCGGAACTAAGCTCAGACCACAATCCAATCATCTTCCAACTACATAACATACACACAAATAAATACACAAGACAAATAACATCCTTCAAACACACTGACTGGACCTCCTTCAGAAAAACACTTGACTCAACAATCACCATTAACAACAACATAAATAACACTCAACAACTTGAACACGAAATACATTCATTTACACGCACTATACTGAAAACAAAACAGAAACACACATAACTAATCACTATCAAACCACACCTCGACCCCATTACTGATCACATAACCACCCTCATCACATACCGCAACCACGTCCGTAGACAATGGCAGAGAACCCAACTCACTACACTCGAACTAAACACGTTAAACAACAAAATCAAAACAGAAATCAAAAGACATAGAAACGAGACCTGGACCACCAAGCTCGCATCAATCAACCCTTTCGACAACTCATTATGGAAACTTCCCGAAACCTCAAGAAACCTTTTAAACCTATCCCCACCCTCATTATCAACAACATAGAATCAATTACCGACAGACAAAAAGCACAAACACTCGCATACACATTCGAACAAATAAATATATCCAACACCCCCGACACACCAGACCAGACAGACATCATACAATCTACACAATCATACCTAAACACTAAACACCCATATAACAAACATCAGATGCAAAAATTCCTTACCACTCCTACCGAACTATTAAAAATAATCAGAACCCTTCCCAATCGCAAGTCACCCGGTCCTGACTCCATCGAAAACATCATCCTCAAGAACCTCTCCCGAAAAGCTATCGTCCAACTGCACTACCTGGTTAACGCCATCCTTATCCTCCATCACTTCCCTCTTGGAAGACAGCCACGGTTCATCCCATCCCTAAACCCAATAAAAACCACTCAACACCCACCAGCTACCGCCCCATCAGCCTACTTAGTACCCTTTCCAAACTAGCTGAGAAAATAATCCTTTCCCGCCTCGAAGTCATAGACAAAAAGCAAAAAATCACACCTGACTTTCAGTTCGGCTTCAGATCCAAACACAATACTGTTCAGCAGGTGTGCAGAATTGCGACAGATATAGCTATTAATTTCAACAAAGATAATGTGACTGCTATGACCCTATTTGATATGGAAAAAGCATTCGATAGAGTATGGATAACAGGGTTAATCCACCAACTAATCAAACATAACCTACCTACATTCCTAATCGCACTCATACACTCCTACCTCACTAACAGATCCTTTAGAGTCAAAATCAATGACACCCTCTCCGATCCCAGACCAATCGTGGCTGGAATACCGCCCGAAACTCTTCAGCCTTCACCTTTGCGATTTCCCAACTTTCCCTAAAGCACGCACCGCATTATATGTTGACGATACTGCCATCTATGCACACAGCCATAACGCACAGGTGGCTATCAAACAGCTACAGATCCATATCAATATCCATCATCAATACTGGGACAAATAGAAAATGACAATAAACGCCGACAAGACCGTAGCCATAGTCTTCACACGGAAATACACGAAACCATAAACAAATTAAATATCTCAGTTTCCATCTCTCATCTCGTCTCAATCATGCACACCATATCCAACAACGTATCCTAAAAACTCAACTATCTTTCCGCAACATATACTGCCTTCTAACCAAAAACAGCCCATAATCCCTAAAACTCAAACTCCTCCGATACAAAACCCTCCTACGACCAATCCTTACCTACGCATCTCGAGCCTGCTGTGGCGCCCTATACACTACTACACTGCCACTTCCGAGGTTTCAAAATAAATGTTTACGCCATGCTGCACAGACTTATAGATACATTCGCATCACAAACCTTCACCTACCGACCAACATGCCTTACATCGAAAACTACATCACTCAACAAGCAGAAACTTTACACACAAACTACTACCAAGCCCAATCCACTCATACAAAACATCACCTTCATCAAAGCACACACGTTCCCTTCACGACAAAAGTAAAGCTCCTCTACGAATTACTTCCAGTGCACCACGAGCGCCCCTCAGAGCAAATCACCTTACAATAGCACACCAACCATACCTCCATCTCATACCCACACTAAACACACAAAACCTACATAAACACAACCAGATATAAAAAAACAACATATTCCACATGCAGGTCCCTCATGCATATACAATCACCACCACACATAATGCATCAGCCAACCAAGCCAAACTAAACTCAAAAAACAAAACAACTACACAAAACTGTAAACATATCATGCACAACTAGCATTATTATACCATCCATCACCACAACCTAATTGTTATTAATTAATGAAGAGTAGATTTAAGTTTTACAAATAATTTTTTTTCATTTGTAAATAAATAGGTTTTAATTCCTCCTTTTCCCATATGTAATCCAAAATTCACAAAACAACATCACAATTATTATAAAATTTAAACCCTTCATACTCTTGTTATTTCATGCACATTCCATTGTTAAACTCCTTTGTGAGTAGGAACTCTGACGAAACCCGCCATAAGTTCCAAATAGATTAATTAATAATCTGTAAAAATTAAAATAATAAAGAAATTTGAAATGAAAACGAATGAATGGAGCGTAAATCCAAAGGCTCTGTGTTCCATCCCCGGTGAGGCCCGATGAATTTTTCTCAAATTCGTAACCATCTATATACATATATATATATATATATATATATATATATATATATATATATATATATATATCTATATATATATATTGTGACGAATACCTACACCTAGGTCCAACTAGGTGGTATTTTGGGTACCGCTCTAAGTGGAGGATACTCTTCTGGCTCGAGGCCGGCGTCAGGCCAGAGCTAGCTCTCTTGCGTTTAAGGCCTCCGGCTAAGAGACAAGTACAAAGCCGACTTAAGTTCTGCGGACCTTTTTTTGATTTTCCACGTGGAAGGTTCATTTTTTTGGTGTTCTTTTGATGGTCGAGAGTCCGTTTGGAGTTTTTCCTGGTGCTGCCGTGCAAGATAAGTACCTTTTCTTTCATTTTCTTAGCACGGATTGCTTAACTACGGTCGGCCCGGAGCGCGTATGGCATTTTTGAGCCTGCACGTTACCGTTTCAGGTTTGCCCGGCTTTCAGAGTCGGTTCCTTTTGCGTTCACCTTAAGGCATAAGAGCCTTTATTCGTTTTATCTGTGTAGTATTTATTGGGTTTATTTATCTAATTTATTTATTTAATCTATTCAGTTAGTTATCTAATTTATTAATCTAATTTATGTATTTATTTATTTATCTAATTTATTTTTTAATCTTATTTATTTATTTATTTATTTATTTTATTTATGGTTATTTAATTTATTTGTTTATTTATTGCCTGGAGTTAGTCTGTTAATCGTGGTTCGTTGTTTTACCCGACTGGGTAGGCAACTGGTCCTAACCCCAGGTCTAACGGGAATTTCTTAACCCTACACTTGAGTTAACTTCAAAATTTTTCACCCGGTAATATTCAATACTTCCCTCATAAGCGTGGGAAGACTTTCTCGCCGATTAGTCGTATTTCTTAGTAGACTAGTTATTTGTCCCCACGTGGTATGAACTTAACCTCACTAACCTGAGAGTTCCACCCACCTTGGTGGAGGGGAAACCGTTCCCGGTGTCTCACGGAGGAAACTATTTATGTAGCACCGTCTCTTCCCTGTTTATAGGCTTTTGGAGTTGGTTCAGTCTGCGGCAACGTCGGGTTGTTTGCGCACCCCGACTGGCGCTTCCCACCTACACCGGGATAAAGTTGTGGCAGATTTCAACGAGCACGATCCAGGACCACTTACCAGGCTCCCGAGGCTGTTTAAGGAGGGAACGAACACCGCATCATACCTCAGGTTAATCATCGGGCTTCACCCGCTTAAGGCTTCACCCGATAAAGGACACGGCAGTCACTATTTGTTTGTTTTGAATAATATCTAGATATAAATCTCTTGTATTGTACTGGCGGGTATGCCTAATTTATTGTGGCCTCCCTTACCCCGCCTTCCTACCCACGACCACCTACGCTGAGCTAATCGCGTTGCCAACCTTACCCCCTAGCGACCATTGTTGGGAGCGCAATCTCGTCACAATATATATATATATATATATATATAAATATATATATATATATATATATATATATATATATATATATATATATATGTATATATATATAAATATATATATTTATATATATATATATATATATATATATATATATATTTATATAAATATATATATATATAAACATATATATATATATATATATATATATATATATATATATATATAGATATATATATATATATATATATATATATATATATATATATAAATATATATATATATATATATAAATATATATATATATATATATATATATATATATATATATATATATATACATATATATATATATATATATATATATTTATATGTATATATATATATATATATATATATATATATATATATATATATATATATATATTTATATATAAATATATATATATATATATATAAAAACAATACATGGTCCCTAAAACTCTCCGTCCTCAACCCTAATGACAACTCACTCTGGCGGCTGACAAAAACACTTAAACAAACAATCACAAGAATCTCAACACTTACACAAAATAAATTATCAGCTATAAAGAACGAAGACAAAGCAGAAATGATTGCTAACACGTTTGAACAAATACACGTAACGCACACCCCTAAGTCACCCACAGAAAATAAAATCATACAAGATACGCTACACTATTTAAACACCCCGCACTACACGCACGGACATCAGTATAGAATTCACCGAACTTACGAATCGAATCAGTCATCTCTTGCGACGTAGTTACCGCATGACTGACGCCAAATACCAAAGTTACGTAAATTCTTTGATTGAAGCTGTAGAAACAATACACGATGCTTTAGAGAATAAATGTCGCGATAATTTGCGGTTCTGCACTTCTTCTCCAGTAGTCATTCCAATGCAGTCTCGTAGTATTTCTATCCCTAAACTGATTCCGGTTCATCAATGGAAATTTTATTTTCTACGGTCGTATGTCGGTGATTGAATTTCTGGAAAGATTGGAAGAACTTTGTCGGTCCCGTAACGCCATTAAATTAGATTTAATCAACTTTGCTAGTGATTTGTTCACGGGCCAATAAAATAAATTTCAAAGACTAAGATCAACTGGTGGATAAATTAAAAGAACAATACCATCCTTTTGACCAGGATATATATATATATATATATATATATATATATATATATATATAATACGCAATATACCGACACAACCGCAATTTACGCCCACTCAATTAACGCCCAAGTAGCCACTAAATAAATACAAATCACATAAATATACTTGAGAGATACTGGGAATAGTCAGACCACTTGTAATACGCAATCAAAAAATCACACCCACAAACACAGTAAAATACATCAGAAGACAGTAACACAGAACAATAAGACTCGGCCTACATCACACATGCATAAAACAAAACACGTGCCGTCATTAGCAACCTCTACCCTCTTCTAGTTAAGAACAGTTCCCTATCCAGAAAAAACAAAATGCCTCATCTACACATCCATCATCATGTACCCAGTGTAACGCAGCGAACACCACCATACTACAATTTCAACGCCTCCAAAATAAATGTTTACGAATGGTGACCAGCCCAGGAAGGTACAGCGGCACTACACAACCTCACTAAGGCACTAACATACCATTCATGAGAGAATACATTAAAGACATAACACAGAAAGAACTCACTACTCAACTCAAACACACATATAAAACACATTACACATATCCGCGACAGCAAAACTGCACTTAAACTCATACACAAGTTACCCTACCAAAACCTACCCATATTTGTAGAAGTGTTCCAAGAGAAAGACACCTGACACCCACAAAACGCGACACAACACTACACAATACACAACATATCTCATAAACAACAAATGTACAACTATGATCAAAGTAAATGTTAATTTTTAATTTAGTTAGGCTAGTTTTAAATTTTAACAAAAACTTCATGTGAAGTTAAATGGGTGTTTGTCCCTCCTTTCCCATAAACACAATCCTAACACATCGTAAACGAAAATCATAATCTTTGACAGAAAACAATAACACAACGTATTAAAGCACACAACGCAATAACACACAAACACAGATAGACACTTCCCTTGTGAGTAGAAGCTCTGACAAAACCTACCATATTGTCCAAACATAATTATTATTATGTAATGTATCAAAAAAATCTGAAAAATAAAGATAGTTGAAGATGAAAAATTATGGCGTATGGGCAGAGTGGTCGGAAATTCATCTCCCCACTCTGCAGGCTTTTTTCTCTGCATGACTTTTTTTCATTGTAAATATAATATAAATTATCATAAAAGTGAATAAAACATAAAGGTTTCCTGCAATGAGAGCAGCAGGTTTTCACTATTAATCTATTCTTCAGGAATCAGGGAAAACTCGATATTTTCTATCACCATATTCATTTCGATGAAAATAAAATTTTAACATTTATGTATTGCCTGCACGTGGCGAGATAGAACTTATTATGGTGGCGTTTTACTTTTCATATATTGTTTATAGTGGCGCTTCAGAGAGAGAAAAATTCAATTAAAGGGAATAAAAGCAGCAGGAATAATTATATTTAAAATATTTTCTATTATATAATTTTCACAAATATAGTATAATTTATCCAATTTTATATTTAACGTGCAATAATAAAATCAAAAAAAAATTTCTACATGAGAAAAAAGGGTTGGACCGCGGACTCGATCTCTCAACCATTGAGCTCATTATAATTTTTTTTTTCATTTTTTATACTCTTTATTGTTTTAATTAAAATTACATTAATTTCTAAAAAACTAATGTTTGGACAACATGGTTAGATTTGTCAGAGCTCCTACTCACATAACGAGTGTATATCTTTGTATTAGTGTAATTGCGTTGTGCGCTTGAACATTGTGTGATTGCCTTTTGTTTGAATTTGAGATGAAAATAACTATCAAGTAAAATCGAAGGTTTTTATTTGTTACAGAATATTGGCTTAAGTATTACAATGCGTTTCGTACTCGTATATATAAAATGAAGAAGGATGAATATTTTCAATAATGTGAATATAGTATCTTGTTGCGAATTACAGTTCGCATTTTGGTGGCGCTCTCATGGTGTTGTATCGACGAACATAGTTGACAGCGGAGCGTGGGAAATTGAAATGCCCAACACCTTTGTTATAAGTTTTATTTTTATTTGTGTATTGGGTTTGTAATTTATGGGAAAGGATGTACCAAAAATTCATTTAATTATTTGAAAGAATGAAAATTATTTTTGTTAAAACTCACTAACAAACATAACTAATTTAAAATCACTTATATTTTATCTAACAAAACATTATGGATGATTGATGGTATAGTTTTGTGTGTGTGAGAGATGTTTTGTTTTGTGTTCTGTTGTGTAAGGTATTGTTGTATGTGTTCGTGTTAGGTGCTCTGCTCATGAAACTACTGATGAAATATGGACAGGTCTTGGTAGAGAAGGTTGTGTGTGAGTCTGCATGTGGTGCTGTTGTCGCAAATTTGTGAGATGTTTCTTATAGGTACATTCGAATTAAATTGTGTGTTTTTGTAAAATTTTTGTGATGTGTCCTGGATGTAATCACGGATGTAAGGTTTGTTTGTGGCTTCGTGTATTTGTGTTATGCGTGTGTATCTCCCAGAGCTGTTCGCCAGGCGAAGACATTTATTTTGAAGGCGCTGTAGTGGTAGTGTGGTGGTGACCGGTGCGTTACACCAGACCGGGGCCGCATACATGATGCTGAGGCGAATGATTGATGTATAGATGAGGAGTTTATTTTTTGCAGTTAGGGAGCTTTTTTACCAAGGTGAGGATAGATGTTGCAAATTACGGCAGATGCTTTGTAAATTGCGTGTTTAATATGTTGTTTGTGTCTGAGTGTTCTGTATAAGTTTATTCCCAAGTATTTCACTTTGTTTGTGGGTCTGATTTTTTGTTTGTGTATTTCGAGTGGTGTGAATATTCTGTTGTGTGTGAATTTACGTGTAAAGACTATAGTTTCGGTTTTGTTAGTGTTTATGTGTATTTTCCATGTGTTCCAGTAACGCTCCAGTATATGTATTTATGTTTGTTTTGTGGCTACTTGGGCGCTAAAAGAGTGTGCGTATATTGCCGTATCGTCTGCATATTGTGCAGTGTGTGTGTTCGGGAATGTCTGGATGTCGCTGATGAATAGTTTAAAAAGCTAAGGAACAAAGCCGCTGCCTTGTGGAATTCCTGCTACGATAGGTTTAGGGGTTGAGTGTGAGCAGCTAATTTTGTTTGTGAAGGATCGGTTTTTAAGGTGTGAATAGATAAGTTTGGTTAGAGTGGGAAGGAATTGGTAGGATATGAGTTTTGACACGAGTCATACTGTCCAGACCGTATAGAAGGCTTTTTCGATGTCCATGACCTTGATTTTATTGAATTGGGTCGCGATATCGGTTGCAATTCTGCATATCTGCTGCACCATGCAATGTCTGGCTATGAAGCGAAACTAGTGATCAGGCGTGAGCTTTTGTCCTGTGTCGATATCGTCGACCCGGGAGAGGATGTTCTTTTCGGTAAGCTTGAATAACGTGTTTAAAAAGCTTATAGAACGGTTACTTGTGGGTATAGATGGAACTCTAATTGGTTTAAGGATTGGATGGACTATATCAGTTTTCCAAGCAGCAGGGAAGTGATGCAGTTTAATTATGGAGTTCATTATGTAGTGGAGTTGGATGATGGATTTTCTTGAAATGTTTGTCAGGATAAAATTTTCTATTTGGTCGGGACCAGGGGCTTTGCGGTTGGGTAGGGTTTAAATTATTTTGGTTAATTCGGATGGGATAGTAACTGGTCTGGCTAGCGTTTTGGTGTCAGTGTGATGTGGTGTAAATAAATATTGTAGTGTGTCTTTTGAGATTTTGTCTTGTGTAGGTGTGTTTGGCGTGTGTGTTACGTTAATTTGTTCCAAAGTGTTTGCTATCATCTTTTTCTTGTGTTCGTCGGTGATAGCTGTTACGTTGTTGTGTATGAGAGTTGGTATCCTGGTGTAGGGATTTTTGAGTGTTTTTGTCAGCCGCCAGTGAAGTAGCGCTTCGGACAACCACCAGATCAATCAACCGCCAACACAAATGCTGGCCAGTAGACTGGGGTTCCCGTGGTAAAACTATAGTATTTGACTGACGTCACAACTGCTAGCGGTTAGAGGGTTCAGTCTAGGACACATCTGCCGACTGTCTAGTCTAATTGTTTCTTACCAGGACCCAACTCAGGTTCGAATGCCGTGACGAGATTTCTACAATGTTTATATATCCGCTTGTGGGAGTTTTGCGGAGAGACGGCGGCCATACCAGCTTAAGCTTTGTCCAAAAGTTAGTATAAACCGGAATTTTCTGACCAATGCCGCTGTTCAAAGAAGAGCGGGGACACTGCTATAGATTCTGCTTGTACACTTCGTTAAAATATATATATATATATATATATATATATATATATATATATATATATATATATATATATATATATATATATATATATATATATATATATATATTAGCGGTCAAGGCAACCGCCCGGCAAGCGGGAGACCTGGGTTCGATTCCAGGCGAAGCAACACAATTTTAACTTTCAAAAATAATTATTTACTGATTATTTCCTAAAGTTGTGATTTCACAGAACAGTTCACCTGTCGTTATATATATATATATATATATATATATATATATATATATATATATATAGATATATATATATATATATATATATATATATATATATATACTATATTTATATACTATATATAAATATATATATATATATATATATATATATATTGTAACGTCGTTTTGTACGCGTTAGTGGCTTTCCGCACGCTGCGGTAGTTCATGCTCGGTCAATCTGACGTTGGGGGGGGGGGAACTTTGATACGGCATTTGGAGGAGGAGTAAGGGAAAGGGCGCTGGCGGTGCGTGCGGGTAAAATAGCTCGTTGGAGGTTATGTCCAGGTTCCGTGGAATCAGTGAATAAATTCAGTTTTTAAACGGTATTTATTTTGGTAATAACACAGGGTACAACTTAAATACCCTATCGGAGACGGTGTTGCGGATGCTTAAACGTTGGTGAGCCACCTAGAGGGAGGTAACATAAGTGCTACCTTCGGTGGAAACACCTGCGGTATTATAATACGAAACTACGAGGTAATCCCTTGGCGGAAACGCCGGCAAGACACCTGGAGAACAGTTAAATAGTGGTTACCCTCTGTGGGCACACCTGCAGGTACTATAATAAGAAACTACTAGGTAATCACTTGCCGGACACGCCGGCAGGATACCTGGAGGACAGTTACACAGTGGTTACCTTTGGTGGACACACCTGCAGGTGCTCTAATAAGAAACATTTAGGTAATCCCCTGGCGGACACTCTGGCAAGATACCTGGAGAACAGTCACACAGTGGTTACCCTCGGTGGACACAGCTGCAGGTACTTTAATAAGAAACTACTAGATAATCCCTTGGCGGACACGCCGGCAAGATACCTGGAGAGCAGTTACACAGTGGTTACCCTCGGTGGACACACCTGCAGGTACTACAATAAGGAACTTCTAGGTGATCCCTAGTCGGACACGCCGGCAAGATACCTGGAGAACCGTAAGACAGGGTTTTACCCTCGGCGGACACACCTGCAGGTACTACAGTAGAAACTACTAGGTAATCTCTTGGCGGACACGCCGGCGAGATACCTGGAGAACAGTAAGACAGAGATTAACCGTCGGTGGACACACCTGCGGGTACTACAGTAAGACTAGTAGGTGATCTCTTGGCGGACACGCCGGCGAGATACCTTTAGAACAGTTAAACCCAGCAATAAAAATAAATACGGTAGTTAGTTTGTCTCACCAGGTGTGTTTCGGCATCGGTAACGAGAATTATAAGCGGAAGACACGGTGTGTGATAGTTAACAGTGCCGTCCTTTAGCCAGAGCTATCGGTGATCGACTGTGTTTTTATAAGACATGTAGGCCGTTTTTATAGCAATCGGGGTATAGGCTTATACAAGAGTAAAACAAAGATAAAAATACTATACAAACCGATTTTTGGTTTTGACTAGATAACGGACAGAAAATATCGGCCGAGACTAGTATTTTTGGTCGATGACCTGACTTTAACAATTAAAAAAAAAATATAGCATCGGCCACAGAGCCGTAGTCGACTTTGCTGTTGCGTCGCTACGGCTTACTTATAATATAACATACATCTTAACATATAATTAACGAGGGTTTTTACATAGGAAAAACATACTTCGTTACAATATATATATATATATATATATATATATATATATATATATATATATATATATATATAAATATAAATATATATATATATATATATATATATATGTATATATATATATATTTATATATATATATATATATATATATATATATATATATATATATATATATATATATATATACCCACAGAGCCGTAGTCGACTTTGCTGTTGCGTCGCTACGGCTTACTTATAATATAACATACATCTTAACATATAATTAACGAAGGTTTTTAACATAGGAAAAACATACTTCGTTACAATATATATATATATATATATATATATATATATATATATATATATATATATATATATATATATATATATATATATATATATATATACATATATATATGTATGTATATATATATATATATATATATATATATTTATATATATATATTTATATATATATATATATATATATATATATATATATATATATATATATATATATATATATAAATGTATATATCAGTCGTGTACTAGATGCCAGGTTGAGCAGACATTCTTTACGTGAGCTTTGTGCGTATGCATTTTATTGGTAAACAAATACAATTCGTGTTGAAACTTAGGTATTTTCTTGTTTGTGTTTATTTTGCTGTTTATGGGGTTGTTTTGGTCGTTTTATTTTCTTTCGTTTTTATTAATTGTCCGCGTTGGTGGACGGGGTGTTTGACGGAGGGGGTTACCCCTCCGTTGTTTTAAACCCTGCAAAAAAGCAGCGAGTGATGAGCCAGGTGACGGTGGGTTCAAGTCCTCGGTTTCTGGTCATCAAAAAAAGGACGGATCCGATTATTTCTAGGTCAGCCCATATTTAATCAGGAAGCAAATATATAGTTTGGTTGGCGAGGTGCAGTCTTTAAAGAAAATAAAAGAAGGGCTTTTTGTAGAAATAAAATCTGCTAAGCAAGCAACTTGGTTGCTGCAAACAAATGTTTTTGCTGATGTACCTGTTGAAGTGTCCTCTCACTCGACCCTCAATACTGTCAAGGTAACAACTGATGAGCTTTGCTCAGAGTTAATAGTACAAGGAGTTTCTGAGGTCAGGCGAATTAGACGCAAGGCCAATGGCGTAGTGGAGGACATTATTGTTTCATTCTCACTGCATAAGTTGCCTGATAAAATCCGGGTAGCAATGTATAGTTTGCCTGTTAGGCCTTACATTATCTGTTAGGCCTTACATTCCCAACCCGATGCGATGTTTCAATTGCCAAAAGTTCAGTCATTCTTCAAAAACGTGCAAGGATAAAAAAATTTGTATATGTGGAAAAGCACCCCATGAAGAACAGCGCTATACCGATCCGGTAAAGTGCGTAAATTGTGGTGAAGTGCATCTCTCCTTGTCCAACAACTGTTCAAATTTAAAGAGAAATGAAATACAAAACTCTAAGCAACTGTAACTTTCCTCAAGCTAGTGCTTTTCTACGTCAGAACTCTGCAGTTCCGGCACTGCGCTTTGCCATGGTTGATGCAGCTAAACCTGCTATTTCTCCTACTTCTGTTAACGACATTGCTGCTCTTCTTTTACCTGAAATCAAAAAAATGATTATGGAGGCAATCTCTACTAATATGGGCGCTGTTGCACGTACTCATGGTGGCGTTGTTATTGTTCTTGAATCTTCTATTCCACACAAATAATGTAACATTACAACAAGGTTACAAGCACTTACATGCCAGGTATTCTTACTTCGGAAAATTTCAATTTGCAACAACTACCTTCCTGATGGCAACTGGATCTTAAATGATCTCGAGGATTTAGTACGGCAGCTTCCGACTCGTTACATCCTTGTCAGAGACCTTACTTCTCATAATATACACTGGGGTTCCATAAGCACAGATGCTCGCGGTCGAATTGTCGAAAGCTTCTTGGACAACAATGATGTCACGCTTCTCAACACTGGCTCCACCACGTTCATGAACATGAAGTCAAGAAGTTTTTCGGCAATCGACTTGTCTTTCTCTACCCCTATTCTAGCTGCCCATTTTCAGTGGCAGGTAGTTGACGATATTTATTACAGTGACCATTTTCCCATTCTTGTGGCGTTTCTTTCAAATACTGATTCTGTTGCACAAAATACAGCAAAAAGATGGTTATTTGATCTGCCCGATTGGCAAACTTTCGCCAACAATCTTATGCTTCATGAACCGTCACCAGATTCAAATGTCCAGCTGCGACATCTTAACGATTCTATTCTGCATTCCGCTTCGTTATCGATACCGAAATCCTCTGGTTGTCTCAGAAAGAAGTCTGTTCCTTGGTGGAGTGAACACGTTGCTTCCGCTATACGTTCTAAAAAGCGCACTAAAAGTGTACCGGAGAAATCCGACACTTTTAAACCAAATTGCTTTAAAAAAAAACCGTGCGATATCCAGGCGTTCAATTTTTCAGTCTAAAACTGGGTCTTGGCGTGGATTTGTTTCTTCTATTGGTACTGGTTTCGACCAAACTCTGCTTTGGAAGAAAATCAGGTATATTAACGGTTACAATATAAGTTCCCGTATTCCAATGCTCAGGTACACACTGTCAGAGCCGTTATTTGTGATACATACTTGCAAAGCAGTTTAAGTTTAGTAGTTACTCAGATAGTTACTCGCTCAACTTTTTTTGCTAAATGTGGCTAAAAAGCTTCCCACAAACTGCGAGTGTGATAATTCTGAGAATTATTGTTCAATTTTCACTCTAGCAGAATGTGAATTTGCACTGAGTCACACAGCCCATACTTCTGTTGTATATGATTATATTGCTTACGGAATGTATCTTCATTTACGCACCCTATTTAAACTCAAAATAGGAGAATATATCAACCGGCTTTGGGTTGAAAATGTCTATCCTGACATCTGGCGCGAAGCGATAATTGTGCCAATACACAAGAAGGGCAAAGACGTGTCGTCTGTATCAAGCTCCCGTCCAATATCTTTGACATTTCATCTGTCAAAATACTATGAACGCATGATCAATTATCGACTCAACTAGTTTCTTGAATTCTACAATCTCACTCCAATGCTGATCTGCATGTGTATCTGCCGAATGCTATTCAATCTAGCATCTTAAAACGCCATCATCTGGTTGCAATGTTTTTTGATCTAAGGAAAGCTTTTGACCAGACCTGCAGATACGGAATTTTACGAAAACTGCACAACTGGGATCCATGAGGCATCTGCTTCAATTCACTAAAAACATTTTTTCGTACCGTTCTTTTAGAGTTCGAGTTGGACAAACATTTTCTTCATTACGACCGTTGCAAATCGGAACTTCCCAAGTCTCTTCCATAAGTGTAACATTATTCTCGATTGCAAGCAAAGACATTGTGCCCAACCTAACGAATACTGTTGATTATTGACTGTATGTAGATGACCTCACGATCCTTACTTCATCCCTATCTCTTGCTCTCTGTCAGGAGAGATTACATCTGGCTATCGACTTCTGTCAACCACATAAAGCACACAACTGCCCTGTTGTATCGCTTTACGATAGACCAGTGCGGAATGTGGATGAGGTGAAGTTCTTGGCCATTATTTTCGACCGTCGTCTTCTATGGCTGAGACAAATCAACACTGGATTTGCGCAGTGCCGAATGTTATTGAATGCTATCTAGTCTATTGCCTCCACAAAATGGGGAGCCGATAAGAACCAAAGGACCGTTCTTTCGAGAATTATAACCAATATCCCTAGACCTGACAAACTTGCCAAAAGATTCTTCTCCTAAAGCCATATACTTGATTACATTCTTCATTCAATTGCAACAGTACACAGACTTTCAACGAACATGTACTGCTGAGTTATATGGTATTCTCGACAGTCTTCGAAACTCCCGTCAAGCTATCGATGAGCAACGTCACCTGCTCATCTGCACCGATTCCGTGAGTTCTACTTACGGCATCGGTAGCAGATGCTCCACAGATTCAACCACTTTGGAAATCCGCAGAGAAATCTATAGAGAGAGATGGAGAGATATGTTGTTCTCATGTGGATACTCGGTCATGCTGCGATATTTGGTAATTACTGTGCTGATCGAGCTGCTCTTGGAGCAGCCAACGGCAAATACGTTGTCCGTCATCCCTTGCGCGCCCATGATGTGTAGAGGGTCGTGGCTGTGCGTTGTCTTAAGTTAAGATAGGAGGAGAAGAATACATCTCCTAGTAAATAGCGACGTGTAAAGGTGTCAGTAAAGCGGTGTAAAGCACCGCTCCGCTTAACATGCTGATGTGTTGATGACTGGGGCTGTGCATTGCCTTAGCGGTGGATAGCACTGTTCCACCTAACAAGGTGTCAACAAGTGGTCTCTCGTCTGAGAACAGGACATACTTGTCTCACACACTTGCATCTGTTACTAGGAGAACTTCTACCGCTCTGCTCCACTTGTTACACTAGGATCAATCTCGAACACATTTTCGAGCAGTGGCCTAGTTACAATTTGCATCGTCGCAATGCTGGTATTGAGGGTCCCACGCGTATTTCTTTAAGTAATAATTCAACAAGCATTCGTAAAGTCCTCTCATTTGTACGGGTAGCTGATTTGTTTACGCAAATCTGAAAGGATTCTCTCCTTCTCTTTTCGATCCATAAGTGTTAATACTTCAATTATCATTTCTTTCTTATTTTCTCCACACTATATATCAGCCGAAGTGATGGTTTTTGTGGTCTCTGTAAAAGATCTCAGTTCTAGACTGGTGTCTGCACATTTCGGCTGTGCAATGTTCTTTCACACACGTGAAAGTATAATATTCCTCTTAAGCCATTATCAAAGCTAAAACAGATGTTTTTTTTCTCAATTGTTTCATTTTTATAATTTATCTTCTTTATTATTCATTTATTTATTCCTTTGTTCCTCTTGTTATATAAAATCCGGTTTTCTTTAGCATATACTATTTTTCATTTTCACCTATACAAGCAGTAATGACCATAGTAGTCGGTCTGCAATTTAAATAAAATAAATATAAATATTTATATATATATATATATATATATATATATATATATATATATATATATATATTGACGAAATCAGATATTTTAGTTGGTTTGATTTTATTTTATTTTGTTCAATCCTGATATTGTACATTTTAGCATGAGTAGGTTGATTTCTGTATTGTCCGGTTTGTGGCCGATGGTCGCGACCATAGTTATAGCAGATCGACCGGTCTGCTATAACTATGGTTCATTACCGCTTCGTTGTTCGACTGTCAGGAAGAAATAATAAAATGAAGCGAACGGAGCACAGTTGCAATGGGCGGAAACCATCAAGGACAAATGCGAAAGTAATTGCTGTTTAAATTTATAAATAAAAAAACAACAAGCATAAGTGTGTCACACAGATATTATCGAAATTTGTAAGAGATATTGCACGGTTCGATTGCGCAGGACCCTGTCAAGAGTAGAATTCATTCGGAGAGCTATAAAAAATTGTTGAGTTGTATAGACTTATTTACACATATATGAAACAAATAAGGCACCGTTGGCATGTGCCGGAAGGAATATAAGAACAGAGCCCTTTTAAAAAAAGTATAAAAGAAGAAATAGTACATAAGAAAAAAACACAAATAATGAAATTCTTAGCAACCTGTTGATAAGGGGAATAAGAAAACGGTTTCAAATTTGATTGAATAGGTCAGCAGTTCGAAAAATGGATAGATACAAATGCAACAATACACGAACAATTCAATATAAGATCAGGTTTCTTATCGAGATAAAACGGAAACTGAAATTTAAGTTATTCGTGGCATAGCATATGACATCAATATAGTAGCCACCCTTAGTGCGGAGGTAGCACTACAATATTAAGCGCTGCTTTACGTTATACATATACATGTCTGTAGGTTAGCGACGAACATGCCGTCGCGAGTAGATCAACAACTGGTGGAGGTCAAGTATATAGACATAACCTCCGCTACTAGACGTGAGAAGTATTGAATGTTATATTGAAAAGAACCTTAATTTTGTTGTAACTGGTACCTTTTCTGAAAATACATTTGAAATAAAAGATATGCGTAATATTAATATCTATTATTTTCATTCTTACTAATTTTGCTGTAAGTACTACCGTTTTTGGGTTAAGGGGGGGGGGGGGAAATACAAGTAAAATAAATTTTGTATCGATTTTTTTTTATTACATACATCAATTGTCTATACATTTAAGATTTAGCCTGTTGAATATCTAGGCGATCGGAAATGAATTAACCGAGATATATCCATTTTTACTTTCTTATACGCAGTCTCGAGATTTTAACGGATATATACGTTTTGACCTTCAATGTATTGATTCCGACTATTTTTAGAATGACACCCGTCTGTATATGTTTCTCTGTGTGTGTGTGTGTGTGTCTGTCTGTCTGTCTGTCTGTATGCGTGCGTGTGTTTGAGCGTTCTACAGCCTATACGGTTGAAAATAAAATGATGTAACTTCAAACTTAAGATTTTTATATTTCTAGAAAGAAAACCTCTTATTTTTGAAAACAATATTCAAACCGGAAGTGCATGTTAACTCTAGTTATTTTTTTGCGGTTTCTGCAATTATTCAAAAATGGTTGCACTTTCAGAAAATGATGAAATTAAAATTATAGATATAAGCATTTTGAATAACCTTTATTTGAAACTTTTTTTTTTAGGTACCGGAAACAAAAATGACTTTTAAAATTGATTCTTATTTTAATTATTTTCACATAAATCTTATCTACTATGCCTATCAATTGTTGAAAATTACTGAAAAACAAAAAAACCTAAATAATTTGAAGACTGACATTTAATATTTAGTCTAAGAAATATAAATATTGAAAAAGGGTGTAAAAGCTCAGTAAATTATTATTAATTAGAAAAATAAAAAAAATGTTTTCATGGACGGTCTGCAGTGCGATATTGGCTAGAATACGCACATCTTCAGCCCTAAATCCGACGAGGACCGCTACACTCGCCAGGAGCGCCAATCGTGGAGTTGCAGCAAAGAGGCCAGAACTGCTAGAAAACAGACTGTACTCAACGTTTTCTATGCTTAAGAAGAAGGAACCTTGTATGGCCTCGGAATCGCCGATTGACTTGAAACAACCGAAGGTTTTCAAAAATTACATTTTTACATAACATTAGCTTTAAACGCGTTTATCTCGAAACGGTATTTTTTAAGCTGACGGGAGATTTAGCTCAAAAAGGTTTTCATTTAAATGACTTGTAACTTAGCGCGATTGAAAACTCATTAAATTTTATCTATATGAACCACTCAAATCATGAAAAATAAGCATTAAATACTATTTATGGGGGCTTAAATTCGAAAAAAAAGATAAAAAGTGCATCTTTTTCCAGATTAAGTTTTTTTTATGAAATATCGTTTTTTTTTCTAGTTTCGGAGGTTCCTATAGAACAAAATACATCTGAAAATAAGGTTTATCTAATAAAAGTAAAAAATATTTATGTTTCGGGTCCCCAGAGTTCCCGCCAGTTGGGTCCGCACGCCTTACGCGACCTCCTCTCGGCGTAGTGTCAAGGTCACACAAAAAACGGGCATATTTGAAAAAAATCGTGAGCAAAGCTGAATGTATACTTAATGCAATAAAAGAAACCCGAAAAGTGTATGCTGCTTCATATTCCCAAAAAATTTTTTTTAAAAACGTCGAGTTTTCAGGTAGTTACTTGTATTTCCCCCCTTAAAGCAGAATATTGAAAAACTCTTGGTTTTGTAACCAGTACCGTTTTAAAAAAATATTTTCAATTAAAAGTTATGCGAGATACCAATATCTTTTATATTTATTCTTAAAACTTTGCTACAAAAACTACCGTTTTTGAGTTATAGCAGAAAATACTAAAAATGAGTAGAGTAAACATGCACTTTATGTCGGAATATTCTTTTCAAAAATAGTAGGTTTTCTTGCCAGGCACATACAAATTTAAAGTTTGATGTTTCATAACTGTTTCTTATACAGTTTAGGCTGTAGAGCGCACACAGACAGACTCACACACATACACACACACACACACACACACACACAGACACACAGATGAATATATATATATATATATATATATATATATATATATATATATATATATATATATATATATATACGTTATCATCGTTTATTGTTTTGAAAAAAAGGATAAACGAAGCATTGATTATTATTATTATTTGATATATTTATTTTATCAAACCACACGTGTTTTACAGTTGAGTACAAGAAAGAGAATGCTGAATTTCGATTAATACTTGATACATCCGGGATGATACGTGACAATTTAACATATAATCAGTTTACTGGTGATATATAAAATAATACCTTGAGATTTCTAAGAAATATAGCTCTTTGTGTCATAAATCATTATTACTCCCCTTGGAGATATTATTTTATATTTACAAATCTACCATTTCTATATCTGTTATATCATTGTTCCTTTGTAGTTTCTTCATTTTAATATTTTATACGAACTAAGTACTAATATGATTACAATAATTATACTTATTAATTTACTTTGAGCATAACTATAATGACTATTCCACTCACCTGTCATCTGTCAAAAGTAGACCAATAAGAATGCAGGATTCTGAATTTTACAGCCTATCAAAATGAATTGTAGAGTATATTTTGTACTAGTAAGGTTGTGTGTTGACAAAGCAGTACTAGTACTTTTAAGTGAATATTTTAAACAAATGAAATGACAATATACGTCAAAAAACACTTTTGACATTGAATATTTGCAAATAACAGCAACTGTTTTTCTGGTTGCTATGGTTATGAAAACATAACCAAATAGTATTGCTATTTTTAAATTAAAAAATTGATTTGGTTCATTGAATAGTCCCTCGAATACGATTCGTAGTCAAAGTTAAGTAGATTATTTTTGATGGTGTATTACTCATGTCTCTTGTGCTTTCGAATATCACTCGTGCTGCGCACTCGTAATATTCATACTACAGCACAAGAGACATTCGTAATACACCATGAAAAATAATCGACATAACTTTGACTACTTATGGTATTACATGTGATTATTCATGTGTTCATGTGTTGCTTGTTTTAAAGTAATATTTGGAATAATATATTTTTGAAAATATTGAATTATACTATTATTCAGAAAGAATATTTTCTCTTCGGGATTTAAAAATCTATTTGTAAATTATTTTCTTTAGCCATAATTTCATTATTGAATTTTTCCTTATCTATAAAACAGTTGTTGTTTATAACTTTATGTATTATTCCAAATTTTAGTTCTTTATTTATGTTTGTACAGTCCAAATGAACATTTTTTATTTTATTATAAATATAGATTATGTTTGAATGAGGTATTTGTTCAATCCATTTTGTGGTTTTGAGTTCATTATAATCACAATTCTTATTGTTACTATCTTCTATTATATTAGTGTAGCAGTTATCTATTATTTTATAATTAGTTTTACAATAGTTAACATTGTTCATTTCGATACATTTATGTAACGTATAATATTTATTGCTGTTTACAATAAATATAATTTTCCCATTATTTAACATATACATTTTTTCTTGAAACATAAATGGTATTGGAATTATATGTTTAGTAATATATTGTTCATCATCATAAATTGGTACAATTATCAAAAATAAAATTTTAATATCATTGATTTTGCAATTTGTGGTTATAAGTGATGCATATTCCCAGAAATTATTGAATTTAATGTTTATGATTTCACGATTTTTTTCTGTTACTATTTGAAGATTATCCGTTAAAATTTGAGAGGAATGTAATTAATGTATATTGCAAAACGTTAAAGATGTTTCTATATTGTTCAGTATATACATCAATTGTTGAACTTGAATCTTATAATCAGTAACTTTGCTTATTAACCATAAGATTTTATTTTCATCGAAACCACGAGAAAGGGTATGTAAAATATGTTTTAAACTAGTAGTAATATAAACTTGATTTTTATTAATTAGCTCTAACTGTTTATTAGTGTTCATTCATTTCGTTAATAATTTGTTAGTTTTGTTCTTGGTTCTGCATTAATTTATCTTGATTTTTATTAATTTCCTCAATTATTTGATCATATCTATCTTTATCTTGATTATCTAAATTTCCGGTTATACTTTTTATTATGCTACCTAGACCGTTAATTAAACCACGTTTATATCGTTTAGGGAATAATATATTTAGTCTGTTTTGCAGGTTTTCATTCATTTGAAATAAGTCTAAAAATGCTATTTTTAACTCATTTTGATAATATTTGGTGGTATTTTGCACATATATTTTTATTTTAGTAATTTGATTATCGAGTTCCTTACTAATATTTAAAATGTTATTTACATCTATTGTGTAATATAAAAACCTTTCTGATGTAGTAACCTTACTATTTTTTAATTGTATGACGTTAATCCCGAGGTTTTCAGATACATCTTCTATTCCTGTGGCCCAAATTATAGAAATTCTGTAATCAGAGTTTAATTTTTTATATTTTATATTTTCTAACGTTTTCATTCCTTTTTTTAATATGGGGTATAATATATTTAAGTTTAGAATTTATTTCCCTTACCCTTATTTCTTTGTAAAGGGGTTTTTTAAATTTAGTTATCAGTCTAGGGTTCTGTTTTAAATAAATGTTTTTCTTTTTTATTTCTTTTGTTTGTTCAGGAACATATCTTTTTTGCTTTTCTTGCTTTATTCTATCGGTTACTGTTTCTTTTATTTTCTCTAAATTTGTTTTATAATCGTTGACCTTTTGATCTTGAGTTTCAAGGTGTTTTTTGGGAAATATATTAGCTTTACTTCTTCCATATAATATTTCTAATGGTGAAAATTTTGTGACGGTTTGTATTGTATTGTTGTAAGAGTACATGACTATTTGTAATTTATCTTCTACTTTAATATTGGGTTTTTCGGCATGTAGTATTCTAAGCTGTTCTATAATAGTAGAGAGTAATCTTTCTATTGCATTAGATTTTGGATTAATGATACACGTAAAATGTAGATTCATTCCTTCTTTTTGACAATATGTTTTTAACAATGCATTATTAAATACGTTGCCACTGTCTACTATTAGAGTATTAGGAAATTAATAGTGGTTAAAATATTCTTTTAATTTTTCTAGTTTGTTTTTAGCATTTCTGTTGTTTAGTTTTGTGATATATCCGAATTTTGAGAACTGGTCATACTATGTTAAGAATAATATTTGATCTAGTGTTAAAAGATCTCTATTCACCATTTCGAAAGGTTGTTCAGGTGTGGGTGTTAGATTATCTAATATTTTTATTGGATTTCTGTCATACTTATTTTCTTTGCAAGTTTTACAGGTATTGATGAGGTCAGTAATATCTTTAATCATGTTAGGCCAATAGTATGTTTCTTTCAGATGTCTATATGAGGCCATAATTCTTCTATGATTCATTTTGCCGAAATGGTAATTATAAATAATTTCGTCTCGTTGTTCTTTATCTTCTATATATTCTACTATTTTATTTACGGCTATGATTTTTATACTATTTATTTCAAAATTTTCCTTAATTACTTTAGAGAAAGATATATCGGAATTATTTTCAATGATAGCATAGTATTTAATTTTGGGATTTATATATTCTTTGATAAAACTTAAAATTTCATTTTCTATGTCATTTTTATTGATATTTACTAACATTCTTTGTTAAGAATGTTCTTTTACAAAAAATTTGTCGATTTTTACTGTGAATGGTTCATTAGTGATTTGAATAATTATTTGATTATCTGCTATGTTTAATCTATCTTCTATATATTTAATTCCTTCAACTGGGTTTTCATCAGAACTATGTATAGTATTTTCAGTTGATACGCTTTTTGTTGCATTATTTGATTTCATTTCATTTGTTAAGCAGATATTTTCAAATGGTTCATATGTGTTTACTATTATGTTGGTTTCACCAAATATTTTATCTAAGTATTTTATTAATTCCTTTTTTTCTAATTTATCTAATCCACAGGATAACCAAGGGCTGTTTATTTCGAAAATGTCATTTTTTATTAAATAGTCTCTTAACGATGTTAAAGAGTATTGTAAAATTTTGTTATTACACTCTTCATAAAATTTTTCTTTAGAAAATATGTGAAAGATTTTTTTGTTTTGGACTTCTTGCAGTATAAAATTTTGTGTTATTAATAATTGATTTTTACAAAAATCCTTACTGTTGAATTGTTCATTTATATGTTTAGCTAATCCTTTATCAAATTTGAAATCTTTATCAATACAGTGTGCGAAAATATTTGTTTCAACCACATCACCTTTTTTATAACTTATTTTATAATTATTTTTTATTCGGGACAAAAAATCAGCAATTTTATTAGTTTTTTCTTTTATGTACTCTATTTCGCAATTATATTCACCTAATTCTATCTACCACCTCATTAGTTTTTTATTGGCATTTTTCATGTTGAAAAGCTTAACAAGGGGCCGGTGATCTGTCCTAATAACAAATTTTCTACCGAAAATGTATGGTTTGAAATTATTAATTGCCCAGATTATTGCTTTTAATTCCTTTTCAATGGTAGAGTAATTTTGTTCTGCCTGGCTTAAAGTTTTCGATGCATAGGCTATGGGCTTTTCTTCATTATCTATTTTTAGTGAAACTACTGCCCCTAATGCGTAATCTGATGGTATCAGTTGTGAGTATAAATTTGTTTTCAAAGTTTGGGAATGCATATATAGGAGGGTTAATAATTAAATCTTTAGACGTTTGAAATGCATTTTTATAATTTGAATTAGTGATATCTATTGTTCTGCCTTTCTTTAAGCATTCTGTAAAGGGTTTTGTAAGTTTTGAAAAACTCGGAATAAAGCGTCTGTACCATGATAGTTTTCCCAAAAAGGATTTTATTTCTTTGGTAGTGCGTGGTATTTAAATTTTCTTTATAACTTCTATTTTTTTACATTTGGCTTTAAACCTTCCTCACTGATTACAAAGCCTAAATCTTCTGTTTCATTTTTGAAACACTCACTTTTATCTATAGAAATTTTTAAATTAGCTCTTTTTAATTCTTGGAATATAGTTTCGATATTTTTAAAATGTTCTTCCTCATTTTTGCAAAAGATTATATTATCATCCATGTAAACAAGACATATTTTATTGATGTGATTTATTAATACTTTATTCATGAGCCGTTGAAAGGTAGCTGGTGCGTTAATTTATCCGAAGGGCATTCTTACAAATTCATAGTGACCTGGTGTAGTACTGAAGGCTGTTTTATATCTGTCTTTGGGGTTCAGTTCTACTTGATGAAATCCAGAGTGTAAATCTAAGGTTGTAAACAATTTTAGGTTACCAATATGGTCTATTAAAGTATCAATGTTTGGTATGGGGAATTTATCTTCTGTTGTTAGTTGGTTTATCTTTCTAAAATCTATAACCATTCGTGTTTTGTTTTTTCCCGATGCATCCATTTATTTTGGTATAATCCAAATGGGCGAGTTATATGGTGATTTTGACTTTTGAATAACGCCATTTTTTAATAATGTCTGTACATGTTCCTCTATTTCTTTTTCATATACCTGCGGTAATCTATAATTCTTTGAATAAATAGAGATGTCATTCTTGAATTTAATATCATGTTTGACTACGTTGGTGGTTGATAAAATTTCATTTGCTTTTGGAAAGAGACATTCAAACCTTTTTATTAGTTTTTGTAATTTTTCTTTTTGTAATTTTTCTTTTTATGACTTTAATAAGTGCGAAGCCCGTATTTGTATATTAACATAATTTTTATTTGTTTCTATGTCATTCTGTAATGTAAATTTTTGTTTGTCACCAAATGTTATAATTGCTTTTGAAATTTATTGAGACACCATATTTGTTTGAAATTTCTACACCAAATTATAAATTCCAATTATCATGAAATTCGTATAAATAAAAACCAAAAGCTTTATTTTGTATCTTTATCATTACAACTTTTGTGCATTTGATTTTATTCGCTGAAGTTTTAAATGTTATCACTTTGGGTATTGTTTTATAATTTTTTTGTTTAGCCAATTTTGGGAAAATCAAGTTTATATCAGAACCAGAGTCTATTAAAATATGAAAGTCATTATATTTTATGATAGGTATTGTGTTTTGGATGGTAGTCATCACTCGTTTTGTTCTTGAAATTCGTCTATTTCTAAAAAGATTCGGGTGTGTTTTCGCGTTCATTGTCAACATATTCAACAGATTCTTCTATAGTATCAGTGTTCTCGCTTTCTTCTATCTCTTGGTTATAGTTTTGTCTTATGGTTTGTGTTGACTTTGGTTGATTAAATGTTTGTTTAGAAGTTCCATACATTGGAACAGGTTTATATTTTCCTGTTTCTGTGTTATTAATTATATTTTGTCTTGCAAATTTATTTGGTCCTGGGTACTGTGTTATCTGATTGAAGTTTGTGGGCTTACTAGGAAAGTTTTGGCCAGGCAATCTCATTGGTGGAATTTTGTTTTCAAAAGAATTATTTTGTCTTAATAGTGGTGATTTATGAGAATTTTGCGCAAAATTGAATTCATTATTAAGCAATTGTTCACAAAGTTCTAAAGTATCTGGGTTTTTAATCACAAATGCACCTCTTATCGTTAAGGGTAAAAGTGATATAAAATGTTTAACAATCACTTTTTGAAAGCCTGTTATTAAAGCATTTTTTTGATCGCTGCTAAATTGAGTAAATTGTATTTTTGATTTACACTTAGAAAACAGGTGTGTCATATTCTGCAATGTTTCACCTATCTTATTATTATAAATGTTTCTTATATTTACTATTTGTAAGAATAAGGTATCATAAGTTAATTTATCTTCAAAATTAGTTTCCAGGAAATGTTTTAAATCTTCCCATGTTTCAAATGTATTTTCTGCTAATATAAGTTTAGCTTTGTTTGTGATTTTTGCTTTTATTAAAGAAAAGCGTATTCTTTTTGTATGTTGCTTATATGTAACGTTGTTAATAAACGTTGGAAGTTTTGGATCTCCTTTAGAAACATAGGTAATAACCTTACATCTCCATTATAAATGGGGATTATTTTGGAAATCTGTTCAATATCATGATAAGTAGCCATTATATTTAGATTTAGACCGTCGAGCAATTCTGTTATTTCTAAATCTTTCTGTAAATCGTTATTAATTTCTTCGACGGAACTTAATGAGTTTACAGTGGTAGATTCACTATCTGAATCGCTGAGCATAAATATGAGAGACTTACATAGATACAAAAAGTATAGATGTGGTTGTCTTCATTTGGATGCCTGATTTCGTTTACAGGTAGACGGATTCCTCTTGTTGTTGACGGCAGTAGAACGAAGTCGATTTCTTGTTGCAAAGATGATGGCTCTGAACTTAGTTTTCAAAGTGTCTCTGAGGTCAGGCAGATTACCCGCAAGGCCAATGGCGTAGAGGAAGACACTACGTCCATAATTGTTTCTTCGTGTTGCAATGTACAGTTTGCCTGCTAGGCCATAAATTCAAAATCCAATGCGTTGTTTTAAATGTCAAAAGCTTGGGCACTCCTCTAAAACATGTAAGGATACAAAAATTTGCATTTGAAGTAAAGCGCCACATGAGGGAGACCGATGCACTGATCCAGTAAAATGTGTAAATTTTGGAGAAGGTCATCTCGCTCTGTCTAGTAACTGCTACAAGTTCAAAGAAGAGAACGCTATCGTAAAACATAAAACTTTAAATAACTGCTGTTATCCTGAGGCCAGAGCTTTTATGCCTCAGAACTCTCAATTTCCGACGCTGAGCTTTGCTAAAGTAGCTGCAGCCAAGCCTACACCGCCTACGCCAACTGGGAACGATATCGCTGTTATTCTTATCCCAGAAATTAAAAAAATGATTGCTGAAGTTATTACCATTAATCTCGGCGCCATTATGAGCGCAGTATTGTCATCCGCAACTTTACCCACATGTGCATCCGTAAAACCGTCAGAACCTTCTGTACCATTGCCTGTTCTGTCAGGCACAACCCAACCAACAAAAAATCTGCTCAACATAAATGTTATGCCATCTCCTGCTCCTGTTATGTCAGGACAGGCTACAAATGTTTCTCCCTCCGACTCAGAGTCAAGCGCTATGTCGATTGACAATGAGGCGGTACAAATCGCTCGTAAACTTAAAGATAGGCGTGGGTGGCCTAAGGGCAAACCGAGGAACCCAAAAACGTAACACGTTTCTGGTTTTTCTCTAAGACCAGCCTTTTCTGACTTTTTTTTTCCCTACTCTTCATTTATAATGTCACATCCATTCATTATTCAATGGAACTGTAATGGAATCGTTCACCACCTAGCCGAGCTTAAACTGTTAATGGCTTAACATACCCCAGAGTAGTCTGCATCCAAGAGAGTCATTTAAAATCTCTTGTTTCTTTTAACTTGCGGGGATATAACATCTTCCGCAAAGACGTTGATCCTGTTGGTCGTTCCAATGGTGGCGTTGCAATTTTCTTTGAGTCTTCTGTCTCTTTTAAGGATTACACTATCAGAACAAGGTTACAGGCAGTAGCATGCCAGATATTTTCACCCCGTAAAATTACAATCTGCAACGTCTACCTTCCGGATAAAAACTGCAGTTTAAATGACCTCGAGGATTTATCACGCCAACTACCGACTCCTTTCATTCTTGTCGGTGACTTGAATGCACACAATATTCTCTGGGGTACCGTACGCACAGATGCCCGTGGTCGAATTGTTGAAAGCTTCTTGGACAACAATGATGTCACCCTTCTCAATACTGGCTCAGCCACGCACATAAACATCAGATCAAGAAGTTTTTCGGCAATCGACTTATCCTTCTCTACAACTTCTTTAGCTGCATATCTTCAGTGGCAGGTAGTTGACGATGCCCATTCCAGTGACCATTTTCCCATTCTTGTGTCGTTTATTTCTAATGCTGTTTCTGATGCTCTAACATCAACAAGAAGATGGTTGTTTGATCTGGCGGATTGGAATGCATTTAGGAACAACCTTAAGCTACCTGATCCGTCACCAGGTTTACTTGTAGAACTACAACATCTTTCTGATTGCATTCTGTTTTCCGCTTCGGTTTCTATACCGAAATCTTCTGGTCGAACCAGGAAGAGGTCAGTTCCCTGGTGGAATGCCCAAGTTGCTGCCGATATTCGTGCAAAAAAGCGCGCGTTTAAAGTGAACCGGAGAAATCCGACACTTGCACACCAAATCACGTTCAAGAAAGCACATGCGCAAGCCAGACGCACAATGAAAACGCACAATGAACGCACAATGAAAACTGAGTCTTGGCGTGGTTTTGTTTCTTCAAGTGGTACTGATTCCGACCAAACTTCACTTTGGAAACGAATCAGATATATGAACGGCTACAAGAAAAGTTCCTATATTCCAATGATCCAGGGCAATGACCAAGTAGACCCTACTAGAGACGAGATTTGTGAGATTTTAGAAGAACAGTTTGAGGCTGTTAGCAATTCGGACAATTATTCGCTTCATTTTTTGCGCGTACAAGCGGCTGAGGAGGTTCCACTGGACTTTGACTCGGATAACACTGAGTTTTACAATTCTAGTTTTTCTTTCGACGAATTTGAATTTAAACTCAGTCGTACTTCAAACACTCCTGTCGGTCAAGACGACATCGGTAACGCAATGCTTCGACATCTACCCGACCATTTCAAGCAAAGAATAGTGGAATTTATTAACCGTCTTTGGGTTGAAAATATCTATCCAGACGTCTGGCGTGAAGCAATAATTGTACCGATTCTCAAAAAAGGAAAAGAAATGTCTCATGCTTCTAGTTATCGTCCCATATCTTTGACTTGCCATCTGTCAAAGATATATGAACGTATGATCAATTCCCGGCTCAGCTGGTTTCTAGAATCTCGCAATCTCATCAACAAATATCAATGTGGATCTCGTCAGCACCATTCCACCACTGACCTTCATGTGTATTTTACAAACGCCGTTCAGTCTTGTATCTTAAAACGCAACCATCTGGTTGCTGTGTTTTTTGATCTAGAGAAAGCGTTCGACATGACCTGGAGATATGGAATACTACGAAAATTACACAACTGGGGTCTACGGGGCCATCTGCCTCAATTCATAGAAAACTTTCTTCGCCGCTGTTCATTTAGGTTCCGAGTTGGAGAAACTCTCTCTTCTACACGACCGTTGCAAAACGGTATTCCTCAAGGCTCTTCCATAAGTGTAACATTATTCTTGATTGCAATCAATGACATCGGTTCTACCATCCCCAATACCGTTGATAATATTCTCTATGTCGACGACCTCACCCTCTTTACATCGTCTCAATCTCTCGCTCTCTGTCAGGAGAGATTCCAGCAGGCTGTAGACATTGTTGCTCTGACCGCATCCGACCATGGTTTTCGTTTTGTCTGCGGAAAAGACATGTGCTATCGATTTTTGTCGACAACGCAAAGCACACAACTGTCCTGTTGTGACGCTTTAAAACAGACCAGTGCGGATTGTAGATGAGGTGAAGTTTCTGGGTTTAATTCTCGACAAACGCTTCTTACTGTTGAAACACATCAACACTGTTTCTGCGCAGTGCAGAATGACATTGAATGCAATCAAGTGTATTGCCTCCACAAAATGGGGAGCCGAAAGGGACTCTTTGCTGCACCTGTACACTTATCTGGTTCTGTCCAGGATAGACTACGGTGCCATCATTGTGTATACAGCTAGTTCTCATCACTTGAAGAAGCTAGACAGTGTACACAATGCTAGTATTTGAACTGTCACCGGTGCGTTTAGGACTACGCCAATTCCAAGCCTTCACTGTGAAGCTAGTGTTCCGCCACTTCACATAAGGTACATGAAACTTGGTATGAGGTACGTGTGCAAATTTCAAACGCTCACGCAGCACTTGAACTATACCATCATTTTCAGTAATGCAGAGTTAGACCGTTTGATTAGAAATAGTGCGACTTCCCTATACCCACTCGCATTTAAACACCCAAGACTGTTGAATACCATCCTCAACAACCAAGGGCCTGTATTACCACGGATATATTCCGCAGTATCTCCATGGGCATCTGGAGGCTTCTCAACAAATCTTGCGCTGACCAGTATGCCAAAAGCTTCCACTCATCATGCCATATACCTAGTCGAATTCTTTATTCAGCTGCAACAGTACACAGACTTTCAACACACATACACCCATGGCTCCAAGATAGACTCTGGGACTGGTAGTGCTTTCGTGACTGACGGCGTATCCCACTCGTTCACACTGTCACCCATATGCTCGCTGTATACCGCAGAGTTATATGGGATCCTCTACTCTCTTCGACACTCCCGTCGATCTATCGATGAGCGACGTCACCTGCTCGTCTGCACTGATTCGCTGAGTGCCATCTTGGGTATCAGTAGCAGATTTTCATCTGACCCTACTGTAGTGGACATTCGTAGGGAAATCGACAGATTTAAGGAACTAGAGAGAGATGTCGTACTTATGTGGATACGCGGTCATGTTGGGATACCCGGCAATCACTGTGCCGACCAGGCTGCTCTTGGGGCAGCCAACAGCAACTATCTAGTTCGTCATCCCTTGCGCGCCTATGATGTGTTGATATCTGTGTCTGTTCATTGTCTCAAGACATGGCAGGAGGAGTGGAATAATTCCACTAGCAAATTGCGACGTGTAAAGGTGTCAGTGGAGCGGTGGTTACCACCGCTTCACCTAACAAGGTGCGAGCAAGTAGTTGTCTCACGTCTGAGACTAGGGCACACTTGTCTCACACACTTGTTCCTGTTACTTGAAGAAAAACCACCGCTCTGCTCCACTTGTAACACTAGGCTCACTATTGATCATATCTTCGAGCAGTATCCTAGTTACAATTTGCATCGTTGCAATGCTGGTATTGAGGAACCCTTGGCGAGCTATTTACGCAATGATGCGATGCACATAAGTAAACTGCTAACGTTTCTACGTGCAAATGATATGTTGCGACAAATCTAAAACGTTACTTTCTTTTCGTTCTCGACAGTTAACATTTCATTATTGTTATTGTTATTATTTTTCTTTTCTCTCGAACCTTATTACTGTCGGGGCTGTGGTTTTAGGCAGTCTTCGCCTGGTTTCTGCACATTTTAGCAGTGCCGAGTATGCTTCACATTTGCGAATGCATAATATATTTTCTTTACGTTATATTTTAGTTAAAACTGTCGTTTTAGTAATTTCGCGACTGAACTTTATTGTATGCTAGTTCCTGCACATTGTCGACATAAGCGGTAATGACCTTAGTAGTCGATCCGCTATAATAATAAAAATAATATATATATATATATATATATATATATATATATATATATATATATATATATATATTAAATTAGACAAACACTTGGTAGTTTCACAATTTTATTACTTAATACGACACGTGTTTCGACGTTGCAGTCATCATCAGAAATGAACATATATATTAACAAAACAATAACAAGTTAATAATTTTTACCTAAACACAATATTCAGTAGGGTTTACATCTGTCTGTTCATTCGAAATTGGTTTCTGAGTATTGGCGGCCTTTCTTATCTCTAAATTCTCTAATAAATTAAGTCTTAATCCTTTAGCTTCAACATGTAAGATTTTGTATTCATTCTTAAAACTGTGATTAAGGTCAATACAATGTTGGGAGAAGCCCGTGGTATATTTTTGGTCTGTTATGGATTTTACATGTTCTTTGAATCTAGTTTTAAAATTTCGACAACTGTGGCCTATATATATATACTATCACAATCATGACATTTTATCTCATAAACGCCTGACGGATTTAATATGTCTGAATTTGGCTTAGTGTTGGTTAATAGTTTTCCTATAGTTAGTTTATTTGTGGTGATTGTTTTTATATTGCATTTTTTCAGTTGGGATGAGATGGTTTTTGTAATATTTGGTATATAATTTAAGTATGACCATTTAGTAGGTTGGGAGCATTTGTTTGACTGGTTATAAATTAAAGAGGCTGGCATTGTTTTATCTTTGCCTCTTAACATATTGTCTATGATATTTGGGTTATATCTGTTATTTAAAGCGATCTGTTATATAGTTAAGATTTCTTTTTTAAAATTAGATTGATTTAGAGGAATGGTCACTGCTCTATGTATGAGGCTATGGAAGGATGACATTTTTATCGATTGAGCCTGATTCGAGCAAGAAGGTATTATTGTGTCAGTGAAAGTTGGTTTTCTAAAAATATCAAAATCTAAACACCTAATATTGTTGGTAATTGTAATATCCAATAAATTTAAAGTTCTGTTGTTTTCTTTTTCTAATGTAAATTTAATATTGTTATTTATATTATTCATGTGGTTTAGAAAAGTATCTAATTGGCTATGAGTGCCGGTACATATACAAAAAATGTCATCTACATTTGGCTATTAAATAAATGTTCAAGTATGAAATCTTTTAGTTCTGCTGTTGGAATTGAAGTGAACAAACTTTTTACATCAAAAGAAATTAATTTGGAACTTGAATTAATTTTTATGGATTTTTTTTTGTGTATCAGATCTATTGAATTTTTTACTGCATATTTTCACTTAAAATTAATTGATTCTGGTAGCACGGTGTTGAGTTTTTTGCAAATTTTGTATGCCGAGGCATTAATGTATGTATCTATTTATTTTGGGATTCATACATTTTAAATGGTAGATATCACTATCACTAAAGAAAGTTTTGCAGCTTTTTAACAGATTATCAACATCACTTTGGAACTTAGGAGTTGGGTCTTTTTTCATTAAGACACATGCGCTATCACTTAACAATTTAACAATCTTGTTTACATAGTCAGATTTTTTAAGTATTGTGACAATGTTACCTTTGTCTGCCTTACAAAGTACCGAATTATTAAATTGCAATTATTAATTTATTTGTTGATTTCAATAAAAATATCATATTTGCTTATATCACAATCCTTTGAACCCCAAACACTTGAATAACATATACAGCGCTCGCGGTAGTTTCCTTGCGCCTAGACGTTAGTGACTCGCGAAAGTTACTATAACTCGGTCACTAATTCCGGCTCCGTTAATTTTATTTTTCCATTTTAAGGAAGAAGACTTTTACAATCTTGTGAATAAATTAGAATTCATGTATCACAAGCAGAACATGAAGAAAAATTAATTTGTTTATTAAAAACTTAATTTTTTATATATAAATTAAACGTAAATTAATTTTTTTTAAATATATTTAGATAGGTCTATCAATTAGCTACATTTTATTAAATTTTCATAAATTTCTATAAACTATTATCTGAGATATTAATTATTTAATTGATTAACTCAAAAATATTCAATAGCTTATAACTCAAAAATTAAATATTTTTTTTCTAAAATATTTTCAGAACCTAATTTTTATTCATTAAATCTACCTATATATGAATTTTGAACAAAATCCGAAGACCTTGTGTAAATCAGTAGCACACTTGGGAAACTCTCACTCTGTTATAAATATACAATAGACGAATGCAAAGGTAATTCAGAAAAATGTGGAAAACATTAAAACATATCTGCGATGAACTCTCTTATTCGCAAATTGGTGATATCATAATTTTATTATTTTTCTGAATAATTAAAACTTATTAACCCGTGGAACCCGTTTTCAGCAATAGAAGTCCTTAAAAAATTTAATTAATGTCAATTTCCAAATTTTTTAAGTTTTTTTTTTTTGAGGATTGACACAGTTTATACAACTAATGTGAATATTATAATAATCTCTATTGCCACTTTCTTGTTTGTGGTACCAATTTTGAATAAAACTTTCAAATATAGGTTGTACATAATGTGTTGTGCTGTTAGTGGATCCGATTTCGGGTTTTTGCAGAAACCGCAAAAAATTACTATAGTAAAAATGCACTTCCGATTTGAATATTCGTTTAAAAAAAGGTTATCTTTCCAGGCATTTACAATCTCAAAAATTTCTGGAACAAAAGACGGGAATGAATTAAGACCAGTATTCATATTGCGAGACATAGAAAACTTTATAGAAATTATTGTCAACAATTTTAATAAAAATATGTTAATTGCTACCGAAAAATCAGTATCCAGAAACAAGCGCAGCCGTGAGACAGCTATTCAGTCAGTAAAATTAGAATGGAAAGAATTATAAGGCAAAAATTAAATATTTATTGCAGTGTTCTTAGACTTAAAAAGAGCCTTTGAAACTTTAGACATACATTACTTATTAAAATAATTTTTGCAATACGGAATAACAGAAACTGCGTTAAAATGGGTTACAAATTATATTACCAACAGACAACAAATGACCTAATTTGGCCATAGCGGTCCTTCAGTTCCGAGTTCCGCAAAGAAATGTCTTAGGACCAATATTATTTATAATTTATACGAATAAATTGCCTAAAATGTAAAGAATATGTAATATCCAACTCTTTGCTGATGTTACGCTAATATATCCCAAACATTACAATCTCGGTTTGTTAAATATGTAAATGAATTTTTAACTTGATACAGTAAATAATTTTCTAGCTGCAAATAATTTAAAATAAATCAATATACGACTAAATTCATAGTACTCGGGAAGTAAGGAATATATAAGGGAATCTTAACTAAACAACTATTTCAAAATATTGCTTATATAAATGAATATTTAGAGGAAATTATACATTTAGGAATTATTATAGATTTAAAATTATCGTTTATGTACCATGTAAATAGTGTTGTTTAAAAATGATCAAAGAAGATTTCTTTTATGCGCAAAGTCATATATCCATATTTTACAGACCGTAGCCCGGATTTGATTTTAGTGGAAATGAATGTATAGGCAAATTACAAAAACAGTAAAATATAGAAATGAGAGTAATCTTAAATGCTCGCAGATTTTATTAGATCACGGATATGTTAAAACCCTCAAATTGGATTTCTATTCAAACATGTTTTTCTCGTCATTACAATTTTAAAAACGGTTTGCATTCTAGCTCAAAAATAATTTAGGTATTGGCACAAATCTTTTTTAATTTTATTAATTAACTTATTACGCGGTCCGCAAACCGACATTTTGACATTATTATACATTTATATCCCAAAGGTCCAATTTTTAATGCTAAAAATAGGACTTTTCCCTAAGTCACTCAATTTTCTAGGTTTTTGTTTTTAATTATTAATGTCTTATTGGTTTCCTGTCCAGGGGATTTTGTTTCTAATAAAATCTCTTTTGATTTTTTTGTTGACATCTTGGACTAGAGTTATCGTGCACACCGCAAAGACCTCATTTCCGCGGCCTCTACCATGACACCTTCTATAGAAGATACCATACATAACAATAAAAAAAATAGAAATTTTTGTAAGCTTCATGAAATATTTAATTTTTAAAACAAAAATTTGAATTTCTATTTAATATAAATACGTTAGCAAAAAATTATATAAAATATTCATTTATTTGACCAAAAATTGAAACATCGCCTTAAATATCTTTTTTTTCCTTTTCAAGAATAGATAAACATACGAATATTCATTCATATCTCACATAAAACAATGAAAATACATGTATAAGTAAATAATCTGTAGGCGCTGCGAAATTCGGTTTCGAACTGAGTTTGGCTATGAATAATTTGGTAAATGGTGATCAAGAATGACCGTAATATTAAAATGAATGTAGAAACAAGCTTTCTTGTAAAATGATATATAACTCTTTTGCAATGCTATGATGATTTCGTTGACTGATCGATACAAAAAATGTCAGCAAGGACTATTTCTGAGTTTTCAGCGTCATTATTATATTGTGCAATCAAACAAAATAATGTACTCAACTAGCATTTGATAAATAAATAATTTTATTATTGTTATTATTATACGTCCAAGCGCATCATTTAACGTACTGATTAAACTATCATGTGAATGCGGTTATTTGGTACACTTATAAGAAATCATTATTGAAAGTAAATATTGGAAATCAGGCTTCAACATCTTATTTCCTTATGAATAAGCTTATTATGAAAAAATTATGTTTTGGACTATCAGTTTAGCTTACTCGTTAGGCTTACATATACTACTGTTGTCAGAAGCTTAATAATAGCAGTGGAAGTAAAAAAGAAAGTAAATATAAAATTGATACATTACCTCTGGTACGTTGATATGTCCTAGCTACTATCGTATCCATTTGATCAATGTGTTTTGGAATGTAATCCTGATATTGAATCACATCAGTGACCTCTAATCCTTGGGCAATGGACAATTCCTATAAGAACGAAATAATTTTTAAAATACAAAGAGCGCAGCGCTGGTCCTTAGAAAATACTTTCATTAATTGCTTAAATATAAGTAAAATCTCAAATTTTGCAAACATATCAATCATTGAATGATTATGGTAATCCATATCTTGCTAACGCTGTCCCAGCATAACCTGTGCAATAAGAATATCTTAGTAATATTACATTAAAGATTTATAAAGTATTTTTTAAGCAGGAAATGCGATTATTTACTTCTAAAATTAGTTCTGCTTTTTGAAAATTTATAAATTTGACACACTCGGTTGGATACTTATATCAAGGTTGAAAAATTCGGAAACTTGAAAACACACTATAAGTTCGTGAAATATCTGACACATCTCGTTTATCTTCTAATAATAGATGCAACAAACACAATTTGGACGAATCTAAAACAAATTACAAACAAAAACTAAAAAAGTAATTCACAAATTTAATATTCGTATTATTCACATCTTGTATATATTTTAACAAGCATAATTTAAACGAACAAATTAGATACATAAAATAGATAATTGTTTCATATTATCGCTCCTGTTAGAACATTGAATATTTCCCAGCCATAAAGTCTTCAAAAATCCATCGAAAATGATGAGTTAACGTATTTTCCAGCACCGTAGAACGAATAACAGCAGGTAGTCATACAAACTTAACAACATGATTAATCTCTCCAAGGAGACAATACTTGCGCATGTGCACATTATGTAAGTACTAGTATGTATAATGTAAGTACTAGTAACGAATCTGATAGATTCATAAGCGTTAGGCGTTTCATGCGGCATCTGTTTTATATGCCGCGGCCCTTATGTACTTGTAAATGTGCAATACAAGGAAGTCGCGTATCCAAGCATTTACACTTTCACAAGCGCAGGCTCTTAATTAATCGTAAATATTGTTACGCCAAAAATGCACTCGTGCATCTCAAGCGGGTAGGGAAACAAATGAATTCTCTCTAGCGGACGCTTAAGTACTTGTAAATATAGTTGCGCAGTCCAATATGCATGGTAAATGTACCCTAAGGAGGGGAGGAACTTATGTATCCTAACAACCACAGGCTCTTAAGTAATCGATAATGCCATCACTTAACTATCGGGTAATCATTGCGGAATCCATGTGTAATGATTATCGCCCAAACAATTTACAGAATATGTTGTGGCGCGTTTTGGGTTGATGTACTGTCCAAGTGTATTGGGGAGTAAGGTGATACATATGTTGGTACCACGATAACGGAACAACTAGCACGGCTTCACTTTGACCGTATGATTAAAACGCTGAACGATGCTGACCATAAATAGCGTAGTCATTGATATATTTGTCAACAAGAATTTTCGAAACCTTTATTTTAAAATTAAATGTCGTCATCCGCTTGTTTATAAATCGACACGTGGCTACCCTCCGTAAACGCACAGTGCATGGACAACGTTTTTGTATACATCGGAATTGCGCACGCATACTTCGAGTAGGTACCAATAACAGTGTAAGGGGAAAACTGGGCTGGTAACTTCTTCTCTTATATAATCGAGTTCATACCATACTGTCGTTTAGAGTAAGGAAGAGAAAGGGTGGTCACTATACTACAACGGTGTCGATATAACTTAGATGTTTTATATTAAATGGAAAATTTCGGTGTGCCGGTTAGTGTTGACTATGCTCTACTTGATGTCCATTGACATGTCTCTTACTTTCAAGCTCCTGCCTCAACTATTTGATCGTCTGTACCATGTATTCTATAGTGACACTGTCGGTAGAATCTTGCTCATTAATTGACGATCTGTAATTTTGACTTCATTGTTGTCTGTACGCACGAATCTTGATACTGCAGGCTGCCGCTGAGCCGTCAGCTTGACAGTATTGTAATCGGTTCATCCGAACTTGTTGAAATGTATCGTACGGCTTACAAATACAATTAAGTTCTTGCTAAGCTCCTCAATGTAAGCAATATCATTTTCGTTACGCGTGTGTCCGATGGTTTGCTATGGATGCAGTAAATGCAGACGATTGACAAACCCAATGGGTTTGATGGATACACTCGTTAAGTTTGATCAACTGCCTGTCTCCACGAACTTTATTTTAATAGTTTTGTATTAGAAGTTTTTATTTCCGTTGATATGGTAATGTGAGGCGTAATTTCTCCTACGGGCATTCGTATTTATCTCAATGTGCTTGTAGATCTTCAAATCTTGTTCCTCGTAGCTAGGGTTGGTATGCTAAAATATCAATTCTGTCGAGCTCGGCGTCACTTAATACTGCACGGCCATTATGTGGTTGTGATTGTCTTCGGAGACCGTGACCGTAGCTTCTAAGGAAGCGTTTGTCGTCGACGTCAAAAGTAACCTGGCTTAAATAAGGGCGTACAACGGTATCCATATGCCAAATAATTCACCGCTTGACCTTAATCGTCATCTGAACCCGACGTCCTCCTTATTCTCCATCGGTTCTTCATTTTCGCGTTTAGCCTGCTTGTATGCCGTGTATTCTGATGATGCCGCTCTGACATTATTAAACGGATCGATAATGAGGTTAACAATATAGTTGTCGGCTATTTTGTCGCAATGTCGCAAATACCTATAATTAAGGAGTATTGCGATGGCAATATCATCCCATTTTATGCTAAGATTAATGTACGATGACAAAGTCATTGTCATAGTCGTTCTTAATGTGAGACACTATAATTACGTTTGAACGATCATCTACGAATTGATTCCTTTAAGTAAATTTGATTTCGCTATCTTTATCGATTAATTAATTAAAATTCCGTGATTATCACTGTTTGGTTTAAGTGCTTCTATTAACATATCACTACTGACATGATGGCCGAATATATTCCGTAAGCTCATGTCATCTTGTCTGAAGAGAATATTGATTTTTGTAATATTACCTATCAAGTGCAGATGGGTATAAAGAGTATCTACGCTTATGTGGCGGCTCATTCAAAAGAAACCCATCATTGTATTTTACCTGTCTCACGAGACGATATCGAATATGAATATAGAATTACTCTTAGCGTCACTTGGTTCTAGGATGACGTTTTATCACTTTATGCAAAATATCCGACGTTCTTGACGTCGCGCAGTATTCTCTTCAAAGACTGATATCTAGGTTGCTGTGGCGTCTTCGTACACGAGTATGCATTTTTACACTTTAAACTATTCGAGTCGATCTGCAAGCACCAAATGACGTTGTTTCTTTCAAAGTTTGAAGGTGCAACAATTAATCAACGTATTTCATGAAACAAGCGGCCATGTTCGAAAGTGTGTCCCCAAGCAGACGAGAAAAGCAGATGCAGCTTTTTAACTAATACTACGCACGGCATCTTTCATACAAATATCTTCGTTCGTCCCCTAGTCAAATATTATGAACACAATTTCGGGCAAACAATCACCGCCACTCTCGCAAAAATATATGAAGCATATATCTCGACGTAAGTAACAAGTATGTAATCGTGCCACGTTATGTTAATACAGCCTGCAAAAAATGGAAAAGGACTACTAAAATAGCTGATAAATCGTCTGTTTTTCGAGACGCATATCCTTGAATATAATTATTGCTTTTCGAACGTCTAGCCCACGGTTATTGCAGCATCGATATATTGGACACCGCATGACGAAATCAAGACATAGCATTTCTGCTTGCAACAAAACACGATTAAGCGACAGGCAACCGATAAGATAGTGGAGTAGCAGTCTCGCATTAGAAAGCTCGCACCCGACTTGTCAATTAGCCGCTAGTCGAGTGGCAAACGCCATGAAGGTTAAACGGAAATATGACCGATACACGACCGACATATCGCTCGGACATGTTACAAGAACCGCCCGAGCATCCATTCATAACGTCGGGGGTGGCTTTTTGATCCAAAAGTGAGGGGCTCCATTGGTGTTGGCACAAAATAGCTTAGAAAAATTAGATAAAATAAGCTGTAGACATCAAAGAAACAGCCCATGACTAACTACATAAATCTTACTGCGTAAGTAGGTGGCATTTCATGACTTATTTTTATCTTTGCCGGACTGTAGGCTTTCAGATCGTTGACCGGCGTAGCATGTGGAATAGCAAAAGCCGTTTATATTGTAAACTTTGTGAAGAACAAACTGACTGAAAGCAAAAACATAAATGAAGACAATTGTTATAGGTAGAGGTTTTTATATAAAACAATATTGGCGTGGCAACGGCGTACATATTTATCCAAACACCCACTAGATTTGGCAAGCATTTTAATGATTAATTTAAAATAATGTAGATATGCGTGATACTGCAAAATGTCTCATGTTTGTAGTGTACTTATGTGTGTGCCTACCGCAGAAACCAAAGCTTAAAAAAGGTTATTGTTAAACTAGAACAAACCACCAGTCGTCAGACCCATTGGGTGGCCTAAATTAAACTTGCACGTCACATGATTTACCATGCTTTGCTCGAGAATCTACGGCCACCCTTCGAGCAATTCCGCTATACTCTATAACTTTAAGCAAAACCAATATGTGGTCATTGCAGTCTGAAGTTACTAATCGACTACTATTGATAAATATGCTACTATTTATGTATAGTTAAAAGCGATGCAGCCGTGTACAATGTCGCTGATACTCACCCAGATAAGTGATATATTGCAACTTATTATTACATATTTTACTCCTGTTGAACTTGACGGGGAGAGTGGGGATGAAGTGCACTTATTGAACGAGAAGTCTGCCATAAAATTAACGTGCATAATACGGTTTTAACATTTCGACATGCTAAACTCCTACAGAGCGACCATGCATGTCAGAAAGCTCATAGCGACATTTAATAAATTTAGGCGCTATTTTAGCCGAATAGTACGCTCCAGCATCAGATACCTAGTCTCCCACTCGGTAGTCAACCGTAGGCCGGCGACGAGGGTTGAAGTCAGTTCGGTTCTTATACGTGGCAGCGTCAAATCGCTGACAAACGAGACGGTAGTCAACCGTAGGCCGACGACGAGGTTTGAAGTGAGTTCGGTTCTTATCTGCGGCAGCGATAATCAGCTGACGTACGGGACACTGTAACTCGTGTAGACGAATTAAGCAGTGAGCATAGTGCTCGCGGGACTCAACAACTTATGGTACATTTTTTTTATTTACAACGCTATTGGCAGCGCTTAATTCTCGACCGAAGCTTGGAAAAGCAGGAGTATAGCCGGTAGTTACGTGGACAGCGACACGTAAAGCGAAATTTGATTTCGGCAGATTTATACCCCCATCGTGCTGATCTTTCTTGACGACGGATGAAATCATTGTTTTGATCACGCAGTTAGTTTGCTCGGTAGGTTTTTCCGATGGATGAAAATTGGCGTTAAGTTGAAGTGAGATTGAGTAAGAGGTGATCAACTCTCGCAATACTCTACTAATATATTGGCGACCATAATCACAGACAAAAACCTCTGGAATATCGAATGTAAGGAAGACTTTGTCTTCAATGATACGACAAATGGTTTTGCTGTCAGCGGTACGAATAGGCAAGAAGAGTGAATATTTAGTAAACATTTCACAGCCAACTAAAACAAAGCGATTTCGTGACTTCGAAATCGGAATCGGAACCATGAGATCTGAGCAGACGTATTGCTACAGACGAGATACAGATCGTTTACCCAGGAATCTTGGGGGTGGACGATTCTCTCCTTTTTGTGATTGACACGTTTCGCAGCTTCGCACGTAATGCGTGATGTCTTTGAACATATTTGGCCAGGTGTATTCGGCCGCAATTCGGCAGTTAGTTTAAAAATTGCCCAATTGTCCGGTTTTCCTTTCCGATGAATCACCTCATAATCAAATTGCTGCAAACGCAATGCCCAACGAACGAATTTTCCTCAAGGTTCAATTAAGTTCTTTAACCAGAGTATGGCCTGATGACCCGTCATAATAGAGAACGAAACTTATCGATCGCCAAAGCATGGCAGGGATTTCCAATTCAGACGAATCAGAATTACGTTCATTTACGTTGAACATTCTGCTAGCATATACAATTACATGCTCACCGTCATCGAAATTTTGGGTCAGAATGGCGGACAACGTAGCTACACCGTTGTCACACTGAATACAGAAGAGACGAGATAAATCAGGACATGTAATTACCGTAGCCGAAGCGAGACATTTTTTCAAGTTATTAAAAGCGACATCGTTTTCTACTGACCACCTAAACTTTGTGATATTGCGTTATAAAGACGCGAGAGGAGCGACTTTCTCTGACAAGTTATTAATGAAGCGACGATACCACGACGCCATGCCAACAAAGCGGCGTACGTCCATTGGGCTTTGCGGAACGGGAAATGATTCAATAGCGCTTATTTTATCAGGATCTACACGCAACCCTTAAAAATCGACAACATCACCCAAATACTTGAGTACTTTACAAGCGAAGAAGCATTTATCGTCGATTTGAGAGGTTCGTACACCTGATCCAAAACATGTAAGTTAGTTTTAAAGTCAGCAGAACCGATGACAATGTCGTCTAAATCGACAAACACATGCTTTCTTAGTTGTTTTCTGAAGATCTGAACTACATAGTTGCGGGGGCTCCACATAACTCGAAAGGCATGGGTACAAACTGAAACAGTCCCCAACCCGGTACGGTAAAAGAGGTAAACTCTCGGCTAGATGGTTCGAGAGGTATTTGATGTTATGCGGTTTCTAAATCAAGAGATGACAAATATTTTGCACCGCCTAAACGATCAAGAATGGTTGAGATATACGGTAAGGGATATGTATCCTTCTTCGTGACATTATTTACTTTTTGAAAGTAAATACAAGGACGGTATTCGCCCGTTCGAATTTTCACCCCAACGATAGGAGAACTCCACGCACTATGCTAGGGCTCAAACATGCGACCTAATTCGGCATTAATGAATTTTTCTATAATTGGTAAAGGGGGGTAATGTCGCTGTTTTATAGGCTTAGCATCGCCGGTATCAATGACGTGTTCGACTTTATGAGGCCTGCCGACTTCACCTGCCGTTCGATGAAAATAATCATCGGTAAATTTAGTTAAGCGCCTGTGTTCTGAAAGTTTTAAACGGGACTGATCAATTATCGCACAAGCCATTCGAAGTGCCTTAAAATGAAAGGAATTTGAAGCGAAATCTAGAATTATATCGAATGTATAAAGAAAGTCAACGCCTAAAATCCCGTCGGTTGTAAGCGACGGAACGAAGAGGGTCTCGATATATTTGGTTTGTTCTTTCCGTTGAATTGGACACGGATTTCCATCAGCGGTAGTAATGTGATTTGCACTGGAAATGGAACAAAAAGTGATTGGTAAGCTTTAGAGTTTGATAAAGTCCGAGAAGCGATTAATGTACTCGAAGATCCCGAGTCATCCAAAGCTTAAAAAAAGACTCCGCATAATGAAATGTATAAATAAGGTCGAGAATCATGCTTGCGAGATGCCAACTCATCGTAAACAGCGTTCCCGGCCATAAAAGATGTAATGAAAAATAACTAAAATAGAAATTCTACGCTATTTCGCTGATTCGGTTTAGGGCATTAGCGAGAACAGTCCCGATTTTTTACTGTTCGCGCGATTCGTTTTCCGACATGGCGGAATATTTAGGGCAAGTATGGACAGTATGATTCGGTTTTCCGCAACGGCATCAAATGCGCGTCTTACGAGCTTGGCCGCTGGCAGCCAAATGTCCATTTTGGTGGGAGTTTTAGCACGAGGCAGTGACCGCGAATGAAACGTGAGAACGCTAGAGCGAGCGTCGCGAGAGCTTAAAGGTGGAGTCAACATGAATCTAAGAGGTTCTTTTTGCTAGCTATTAACGCTGGCAAAGGCGGTTAAGTTTGGCAATGGAGGTTACGTCCAGTGCAGCAGCATTTTGAGCATAATTTGAAGATTGATCATTTGTCTTTTGGAATTTTAGTCAACAAGCGAGAGAACTTGAGTTGCATGTCAGCGATGTAATCTGGCGGATGTTTGGAAATTTTTTGTTTGCGATACATTTACTATTGCCACAACCGATGTTCGTAATCAATTGGGTGATACTGTTGTTTGAGATGATCAACAAGCTGATCCCAGTTAGTAAATTTGTATTTATTGGCCCGGTACCACAAAAGGCCCGCGTCCGTGAAAAGATCACTAGCAAAATTGAACAGGTCTGATTTGGTGGCGTTACGAGACTGGCAGAGTTCATTTGGTCGTTCAAGATAATCAACTACCGAAATACGGCCGATGATAGCGAATTTCTATTGATGAATGGGTTTCAATTTAGAGGTCGAGGAATAACGGGTTGGAGCTTGGACAGAAGTGACTGCCGACGCGGAAGTCATCCGGTACTTGCGACAATTATTGTCCAAAGCGTCGTCTAATGCTTCGATCTCGGTCATCAGAAGGTCTACACGACTTTGAATAGAAGCTTTCGTAAAACGGAAGCAGCATCGCAGAAGATGCGCGATATGGTGCGTGAGTTCCGTGTTTCCGGCGTCAGCATGGTTTCCAATATGGTCGGAAACTAATGATGTTAGTTTTGCAAGCTTAACTCTACAAAGGGCGAGTTCACAGGGCTGATTAAGTTGAAGATCAATTGCAAGATTGTCGATAGGGTAGGCGTCAAGAAGTTAAATGGATTGCCTTTTAGTGAATTCCGCTTAGTTTTTTCCACGAATCTTTAATTCATATGGTATCTCATGCAACGGCGCGACAGTAGCTCAACGATGAAATAGCTCAACGGTACGGTAACGGAATAAAACGACATAAAAGCGGGACAATAACGAGATAAGCTCAACGAAACAGTAGCTCAACGAGACAGCAATGTAGGCGGAAAACGCTCAGCGGTACGGTAGTTCAACGAAATAAAAACGAAATAAAACAGAATAAGACGAGATAAGCTCAAATTAGGCTAACTTTTATAATACAATAATCGGTAACTTCAGTATACACGGTAATGATAAGTTAAACAATTGGTGTCAAATGCACAGTAGTACAAAATTGGTAGCAATCTAAACCTATCTGCTAATTAAGTTTAAGAGTTCTCGGATTAACAAAATAGGAACCCACGTTGGTCGCAAAAAATCTGTAACGGCTTTCGCGAGCGAGAAGCCAACCAAACGTAATTCTCGACTAGCCCTCAGACCGGAGAAAGGAGTGGGGATCATAGCAGCAACAACTAGGTGAATTATACTCGAATTTCGTAATAATAAATAAATTACATCAATAAAGATTGCAATTTTGGCACTTAACTGGGTTTTGGCAGCAAATATACCCTTATTACTAAGTATTAAATTTATAAAGAAAATAAGCGAAATAAAACATAAATGGAGTAATGACAAAGTTAGATGATCGTGGCTAAAAACATCAAACGTCCAGACGTGAGTCGTGACGCAGAGCCAGCTAGTAGCTCTACGGTAATTATATAAGGGCGCCAGCCCGGTATTCGCGGACGTCCTGGAGGAGGCAAAGACATGCTGGTGGCTGCGCTCAACTCTGGTGCTGTCTGGTGCTACAGGTTCTGCGGTCACCAATTGGAGGTTTTGGTAACAACATCCTCTGGTACTGTCCCCGTACCGAGGTTATGGCCTCACGTACGTTATTTGAGTAATATCGTCGAAACCAATTGCCTTAAACACAGGTGGAGAGTGTTATGTAAGAGATATTAGATGAACTGGAATTTATAGCCACAGTATTAACGGAATTTAAACATAAAATAAACTAAACGATAAATAACAAATGAAAGAGCTTGAATACTGAACTGTTACGCAACAAAAAAAGGAATAATTTAATCTACAATTAAATTTAAAACATTTATAAAGGGTGAAGTGATAAACAGAGTTACGTTACATGGTAAATTGCAAAATTGAAGAACCAGTGAAAAACACTAATACGGTTCAGAATAGGCCAGACAACTCAAAATTGGGAGTTGAATATATAACGCAAAATTACTGTTGCAAACTAAAAATTTGGTAAGCACGTGTGGCAAAAGAAATATATCCTCGAAGCCACGTAGTAAACTGGTTTCCGGCTAATCAAAGAACAATATAACAAAATAAATAACCAATTCTACTTATCTTAAGTCGTTGCTTCTGTCGAAGACTCAGCTACGGAATAATGTACTTAAATGCACTTGACAAAAATAAAACTGATATTGAACGATACTGGAACTGTAAGACATCTGCCTTACTTGCTGGTCAGCCGACAAATAAGCGATATTTCGTATCTTTTTTTGAGAATCGACCAGTTATTCTCACAGTTGCCCGATAAATTAATCCCGCTCGTGGTGCACGCAACGCCGAGCGGCGAGGGGCACCAATTTTTTTGCGGTTAAACCGCTAGATGACACGATTATCTCGAAATTGTGCCAACTGGGCTCGTGAAATAACGACAGCGTTACAACCTTCTCTTAATCGTATTTGACTATTTTAGGAATGACGTACGTCTGTCTCTGTGTGTGTGTGTATGCGCTCAAAAGCCTAAACGGCAAAAGTTGAAACCATTATCTTCAATCCTTAGATTTGCTCCTTATTGGGGTACGTACCTTTAAGCTTTGAAGAAAATATTCAAACCGGAAATGCATGTTTACTACAGTCATTTTTGGCGCTTTCTGCAAGTACGCAAAATCGGACGCAGGCACAGAAAATTTGTATGAAATAAATTTAAGGCGCGATACTTGTAGTGATAAAAGTAGGAAAAACGGTGGTTGGCATATTCGTTCTGAAGCTAATACACATTACTTTATCATACTTGAAAAAATGTGATTATGTTCACATATGGGTCCGAGCTGAAATCTAATGTACGTTTAATTATACTTATTTAAATAAATACTAAATATTAACAAATTGATACTTTTTTTACGGCATTGTTACGCCTACATAAGTAAGATTTTTACGAAAAACTTCACGGAGCAGAGTAGTTTAACAACTAAACCTTGCATACGTTTAAAAAAAAATGCATTACCGTTCCTAACTATTGTTTTATTTCGAATATACGAGCAGGTGTTTTTAATAAGAATTATGATGGATAGATGTCTCTACTATAGCAATTTGTTCGAAACAATAATATTATCGCTTTGCGATAGCAGAAGGCGAAGGCATTCCCCCCCTTTCGTCTCCTTGCAATTGAATTATACATACTATTATTAGAAAATCTTTGGTTCTTTGGTGATTAACGGCAGAAATTATTTTTCGTTTTTACAATAATATTTTATAAATTGGAATACTTTTTTATATTTCTAAAATTATCGATGTGATCTTCACTATATTATTTCAAATTCTAATAATGTTTTATTTAACCCTTTAAAATTATCTATTCGGTCTAAATTATTTCATTCCAACTTCCAATAATACGATTATATATCCTTTGTCGAAATGGAAAAATTGATAATCATTGTTACCGTTTTGGCGGGAAAAATATATTTAATATAAATGTAATTACATAAAACTATATTTGTTACATTGTATGAATATTAAAACTAATCTGATCCAAATATGCGAATGTTTTAATTACTATTGAGTATTCATGTGCAAACGACAATTGATTTTTGTTAGAATAATGAATAAAGAATTTTTTTCATATATCGTGTAATTTGTGTTGTTTATTTTGTCATACCAACGCATACATATATAAATTATGGGAAAAGGTGAAAAAGATACCAAACGAAATCTCCGTTTATAACGCGTAGGCAGACATATTCTAAGAGAAAAAGCTGGCGTGTCCGTCACTGAACTTTCTTTTTTTTTTCTTATACGTCTGAGGTTCAGCGGCAAACTATCCGCATGCCCGTATATATACAACGTAAAGTCAATGCAGTAGGCGTGAGAAGTATTAAATGTAATATTGAAAATAATTTATTATTTTTGTAAAACAATAGTTTTAAATAAAAGTTTTGCGAAATATTAATATCTGTTATTTTTATTTTTACTATTTTTGCTGTAAGTACTACTGGATTTGAGTTAGAGCTGAATATTGAAAATAACTCGTATTTTGAAACCAGTACCTTTTCTGAAAAATATTTTCAAGTAAAAGTTATGCGAAATATTAATATCTTTTATTTTTACTCTGATAAATTTTGTTGTAAGTACTACCATTTTTGAGTTATAGCAGAATATTGAAAAGCTTATTCTTTTGTAATAAACAGATAATGGAAACGAATTTAGAAAAATTCATCGGGCCTCGCCGGGGATCGAACCCAGAGCATTTGGATTTACGCTCCACTGCTCTACCAATTGAGCTAATCATTATATTTTCTGATAAATATTTTTAAATAAAAGTTCTGCGAAACATTAACAGCTTTTATTTTCTTTCTGACTAATTTTACTGTATGTACTACCGTTTTTGACTTATAGAGGAAAATGCAAAAAATGATTCAGGGAAGGTCAAAAGATATATTTCCGTTAAAAATCACGAGATCGAAATAATTTCGACAAAATTTTTTATGATTACAATACTTACTTATACTTCGTATAAGAAAGTAAAAATGGTAATTTACAATATTTTATTTTATTTTTGTGCAAAGTAATATTTATAAAGTACAAATACAATAGTATTTGAATCAACTCAAATTGATAACACCTTTTAAACTTCAAGACCCGCGACATACTCGTGGCCTGGATATTCGTTATCTCGAATACAGAAACTCAAAAATATTAATGCTATCATCTAATTTACTAATAAAATTGGAGAATATTGAAGCACAACCCTACATTGTTAGTGATGTACTAGTTATAATTTGGAAGGGGATATGTTGCGTAACTACAATACTATTTTGGTTGAAGTGGGGCAGCGGAGAGTAGCATTTGGGACTGCCTCTTTGCTTTCTCGCCCTTTACACTTGCAACAACCTAGATACCCAGGGATTGCAAGTATCGCGTCTTAAAGGTATTAGTATACCGCATAACTTTTGTTTTGAATTTTATTTAAAAAAGGTACAGGAAACAAGATAATGGCTATTGAAATTAGTTCTTATTACGATTATTTCCACTTAAATAGTATCAACTGTGCTTGTCAATTATTTAATAGAATAACAAGAAACCTTAATAATTTGGAGTTTGACTTTTAATACTTATTCTATGAATTAATCTAGTGAAAAGAAGTTCCAAACGTTAGTAAAATATCATAAAACTAGAAAAATAGTCTAGATTTGATTTAACCGAAATGCGCATATGAAAGTTCAGTACATGACACTGCAGAAGCTTTGATAAACAAAAGACAGGCGCAGATGATACAATTTATGTTAAAGTGAAAATAATAAGAAGAAATTTCAATAGCCATTATTTGGAAACCAGTACAGATTTTGAAAAAAAAAACTCAAACAAAAGTTATACGAAATATAAATTCCTTTAATTTTTATATAATTATACAATTTTTCTGTAACTGTAACCATTTTTGAGCAATTTAATACACTGGTTTGAAATTTTGTTTCCAGAATAGGAGGTGCAAATGCGAGGCATAAATAAATCTTATGATGAACACTTATTCGACTGGTGTAGGTAAATGAAATAATAAATTTCGCAGGAATGCAGTCGTTGGTGTTTATTATGTTAAACACTCAATGTTTCGACAACGCAAGTGTCGTCTTCATGAGGCTACAGGGGATTATTCATTATTTGTTTGTAAGCGGCTTACTAATAAAATTGAGGCCTAATTGCAACAGAACTTACATTTAAAGTTAAAGTTTAACATTTGTATCAATATTTGATAATGAAACATCATATAAGTAAAATATTTTTTCGCTTATAATCGTCACAGTACTCAAATATAATACATAAATAAATAAGTTAAATAAAATATAAAATTGACACAGCTATTTATTTTTAATAAAAATCATGGCTACTTTTTCTCTTGAAACTAAGTATTATTTATTGATAAGTAACGTATTAATTCTTGTTTATTTATCGTTCTTCGTATATTGTTAGTAGTGTTATTTATTGTAGTTAGTTTATAAGTTGTAATTATCGCATATATTATAGTACATCGCTGTCAATTTGTCAATATCAGTCTGCAAGTTAAAATTATTTTGATCTTTCGCAATATAAAACATTTTTAACGAGACTCACTTATGTCATTTTATTACCTATCTAATAATTGTTTTTTTTTCAAATTTAAAAGTGTGATGTTCTTTCTGGAAATGTTCTACCAAGGCGCATTTCATTTATTTTGTTATTATTTCAGAATTTCATTTAAATTCATTTGAACAAATTTTTAGGTATCTTTAAGTTTTGCCGGTATGTATGCTCGTACAATCATTTCACGGGATTTTATAAAATAAGATGGACTGTAATTCTAATTACATTTTGTCTTTTAATTGTGGGATTAAATTATTTATAGTTTTTTTCATAATAAAAGCTTATTTTAATTTCAAATTGTGCTCTACTGTTTTTTTTGTTTTGTTTAAAACGCCATTTATTAACGGTATTGAAAAAATAGACAAGGTTCAAATACTATTTTTTATTTTATTAAGAGGGTTCAAAAAATATAATTATATTATTTTTATAGCGGATAGACTGCCAGGATCATTACCGCTTTTAAATACGTATATAAAAGAGAGTATGTGAGTATTTTGTTAACGCTGGCAGCAATATTAATCAAATTAACCTCCTAAGTAGATTCAATACCAGCATTGCGACGATACCAATTGTAACTAGGACAATGCTTAAACACATGCTCGAGAGTGAGGATATTGATACAAGCGGGGCAGAGCAGTGGCTGTTCTCCAGGTAACAGAAACAAGTATGTGAGACAAGTATGCCCAAGTCTCAGACGTGAGATGGCAACTTGCTCACGTCTCTTAGGCGGATCTGTGAGATCCACCACTCTACTGATACCTGTACACGTCGCAATTTACTCGTAGAAGAGTTTCACTCCTCCTGCCGTACCTTAAGACAATGCACAGCCACAGCCCTCAACACATCAAGGGCGCGCAAGGGATGACGGACAACGTAGTTGCCATTGGATGCTCCAAGGGTAGCTCGGTTGGCACAGTGATTACCCGCTATCCCAGCAAGTCTGGCTATCCACATTCGTACAACTCTCTCTAGTTCCCGTAATCTATAGATATCACCGCGACTGTCCAAAACAGTTGGAACTGTGGACAATCTGCTACCCATGCTTGAGATAGATCTCAAGGAATCAGTGCAGATGAGCAGGTGAAGTCGCTCATCGGTAGCTTGACGGGAGTGTCGAAGAGAGTAAAGGATACCGTAGAGCTTGGCAGTGTACACTGAGCATATATGTGACAAAGTGAACGACTGGAATACGCCGTCAGTCACGAAAGCGCAGCCTGTACCAGAGTCTGTCTTGGAGCCATCAGTATATATGTGTTGAAAGTCTGTGTACTGTTGCAATTGAATAAAGAATTCATTCAAGTATATGGAGTTAGGAGTAGAAACTTTTGACAAGTTGGTCAGCTCCAGGGTTGTCGTTAAAGAGGGAGCTGTCCATGGAGGGTTGTTGTTAAAATTGCTCGTTAAAACAGTTCCTCGGTTGTCAATGATGGTATTTAGCAACCTTAGAAGTTTTAGTGCAAGCGGATAGAGAGAAGTTGCACTTTAAGTATATAAGCGATTCAACACTCGATTATTGAACAATATAGAATGGTTTATATGCTGCGTGAGCGAAGGACCTGCCCAGACGTACTTCAAACCAAATCATGTACCTCATGTAAAGTGGCGGTACTCCAGCTTTGCAGTGAAGGCTTTGAATTGGAATGGTCTTGAACGCACCGGTGACTGTTCGAATGCCAGCATTGTGCACGCTTTCTAGTGTCTTCAAGTGAAGAGCACTAGCAGTGTGCAAAATGATAGCACAGAAGTATATCCTGGAAAAAACCAGACTGCCGTAATGTCTCAGCAGAGATTCCCTATAGGCTCCATATTTTGTGGCGGCAATAAACTTGATAGCATTCTATGACATGCGGCACTGCTAAGAAACAGTGTCGAATTGTCTACGCCATAAGAGACGTCAGTCGAAAATAACACTTGGCTCATCCACGATCTGCACAAATTTTTCGTAAAGCGTCACAACAGGACAGGACACGTAATCGACAGAATTCGATAGCTCAGGTTCTCTCCGTAGAGAAACAGAATCCACTGGCGGATGCAGCCAAAGAAACAATATCAACTGCCTGCTGTTCGCTAAGTCAGCGTCATAAAGGCAATAATCAACAGAATCGGGAATGTCAGAAACGATGTGATTGATTGCAATTAAGAGTAAAGTTACACTCATGAAAGAGCCCTGGGGAATTCCGTTATGCTATGTTCGCGAAGAAGAGAGAGTTTATCCAACACAGCCTCTGAATGATCGGCGCAAAATAAATAAATTGAGGCAGGTGGCTTGGCAAACCCCAGATGTTTAATTTTCGTAACATTCCAAATCTCCAGGTTATGTCAAACGCTTTCTCTAGATCAAAAAACACTGCAAACAAATGGTTGCGTTTTAATATGCTAGATTGAATAGTGTTTGTCAGGTACACATGCAGGGCAGTAGTACAGGGTTGCTGACGAGAGCCACATTGGTGATTATTTATGAGATTGTGGAAATCTAGAAACCAGTTTAGTCGTAAATTGTCCATGCACTCGTATGCTTTATACAGATTGCATGTCAAAGATATAGGGTGGTAACTAGATGCGGACGAAACATCTTTGCTCTTCTTGAGGATCCGTACAATTACCGCTTCACACCAGGCATCTGGGTAGACATTCTGAACCCAAAGGTGATTAAAAGCTCCACTATTCTTATCTTGAATCGGTCTGGTAGATGTCGCTACATTGCGTAAGCAATGTCATCATGCCCGACAGAAGTATCGCCAGTGAGACCGAGTGCAAATTCAAATTCTTCGATTAAAAATCTTGAATTTCACAACTCAATATTATTTGAGCCAAAGTCTAGTGAAACCTCCTCAGACGCTTTTGAGCGTAATAATTGAAGAAAATAACTGTCCGAATTGCTAACTGCCTCGAACTGATTTGCTAAAATCTCACAGATCTCATCCCTTATAGTGTGTACTTTGCCATAGACCTGGAGTATTGCAATATGGGAACTTTTCTTGCAGCCGTTCATATATCTGATTTTCTTCCATAGCAGAGTTCGGTAGAAATTAGTGCCGATTGAAGACACATAGTCACGTCACCAATCAGTTTTGGAACGGAGACTTATACATCTCGCTTGAGCACACGTTTTTTTGAAAACAATTTGATTCGAAAGAGTTGGATTTCTCCTATACGCTTTCAAAGCGCGCTTTTTCGAACGAATAGTAGTAGCAACATTCTCGTTCCACCAAGGATCTGTCTTCTTTCTGGGACGACCAGCCGACATCGGTATAGAACACGAAGCGGAAAACAGAATACATTTGGATAAGTGTTGAAGCTCAACTTGTATATCCGGCGACAGCCCAGGAATCTTTAGGGTACTACTAAATGCTTGCTAATCCGCTTGATATAATAAACATCTCCTTGTTGATGTTTGAGCATCTGACCCAAAGATGGATGATAGTAACGTTAGAGGAATGGGAGAGTGGTCGCTGTAATGGGCATCGTCAACTACCTGCCACTGAAGATGGGCACCTAGAAAGGAAGTGGAAAGAGATAAATCGATTAACGAAAAGTTTCTTGATCTCAGGTTTATGTGCGAGGCAGACCCCGTTTTGAGAATAGTGAAACCATTGTTATCCAAGAAGCTTTCAACAATTTGACCACGGGCATCCATGCTGACAGAACCCCAGTGTATATTGTGGAAATGAGAGTCACCGCCAAATCAAATAAAGAAGGGAGTTGTCGGACCAAATCTTCGAGGTCATTTAGATTCCAGTTGCCGTCTGGAAGATAGACGTTGCATATTGTAATATGACGGGCTGACTATACTTGGCTTGCAGCTGCCTGTAACCTTGACCTGATGTTGAGGCCTGTAATAGGAACAGAAGACTCAATAACAATTGCAAAGTCACCTTTGACACGAACAGCAGGATCAACATTTTTACGGAGAATAATATATCCTCGCATGTTGATGGTTTCGAGAGTTTTTAAGTGACTCTTTTGGATGCAAATAACGCTGGAGTATTGATCATATTTTAAAAGTTTTAACTTAGCAAGGTGGTTAACGATTCCATTACAGCTCCACTGAATGATAAATGGATAAGACATAAATATGAAGAGAAAAAGAGGAAAGAAAAAGAAAAAAAAAGAAATCAAGAAGAATAGAAGAAAGAAGAAAAGGTTTTTTTTTCAAATTAAAAGTCAGAAAGAAAAGGCTGACTTTTCAGAAAAACTAGGAAAGTGTATGGTTTTCGAGGTCCTCGGTTTGGCCTTAGCCCATCCACATCTGTCTATGTGCTTTCGGGTATTTTTGATAGTCTCATTGTCAATCGACATAGCGCTTGCCTCTGAGTCTGATAAAGAAATTTTTGTATCCTGTCCTGATAGAACAGGGACAGGAGATGGCATTACAATAATTTTTGAACGTTTGGATGTACCTGGCAGAACAGACACTGGTACAGTAGGTGGTGGCGAATTTGCAGATGAACATGAAGGTTTGGTTGCGGAAGACAATGCTGCGCTCATGATGGTGCCTTAGTTGATGGTGATAGCCTCTGTAGTCATTTTCTTAATTTCAGGAATGAAAAGAGCTGCGATATCGCTAACAGATGGAATGGGTGTTGCAGGACTAGTTGCAGCCACTTTTACGAAGTTAAGCGCAGGAGCTGGGGTGTTTTAGCCTATATAAGCTCTAGCTTCTGGGTAACTACAATTATTAGAAGCTTTTTATTTTACAATAGCATACTCCTCTTTGAATTTAGAGAAGTTTCTCGACAGAGCGGGAAGGCTCTATCAACATTTGACACGGATCGGTGCATCGCTCTTCTTCGTGCGGGGCTTCGTCGCAAATGCAGACTTCTTTTCCTAACAAAATTTTAAAGAATATCCACATTTTTGACAGTTGAAGCACCGCATCAGATTCGGAAAGTATGGCTTGACAGCAAACTGTACATGGCCAAACGAATTTTTTCTAGCAATTTACGAAAAAAAAAAAACGAAACAACTAAGGACGCCGTGTCTTCCACTACGGCATTGACTTTGCGGGTAATCCGCATGAAATCAGAAACACCTTGGGGTTTTAATTCGGAACAGAGCTCGTCGGTGGTGTAATTCAACAGATCACGGCAAATTATTACACCCTTTACAGAATTGAGGGTCGAATGTGAGGAAACGTCCACAGGAAAATCAGAGGACATGGTAATTTGTAGAAGCTGAGCAGCTTGTTTCGCAGATTTAGTTTCTACTAAAAATCCTTCTTGATTTTTTTTAGCGACTGTACATCACCAACGAGACCGTAAATTTGTTTGGATATTTAAAATGGGCTGACCCTGAAAAAATTTGTTCCATTTTTTTTTTTTGGACCAGAAACCGATGACTGGCATCCTCCGTCAACTGCCTCATTATTTTCTGCCCCTTCGCAGGATTATAAGACGCGGAGTGGTTACCTCCTCCGTGGAACACAGTAAAAAAGAAAAAAATTTAATTTTAGGAACCCACCTGATATACCAAAAAGTAGCCAAAACTACGAAGAAAAAAATTGAAATCTGAAAAAATTTATTTGTTTTCGTATGAATGTATTCAGACAGAACTCACGTAAAAACGGTCCGTTCACTCTCGTTGCAAGTTCACGACTGAAGATAATATTGATTAATCCATTAATTCCCAACGTTGCGTCAACGAAACATTTGATAAATGATATTTTTTGTCACAAATTTTATTAAAAATTTATTATTATTTTAAAACATTGTACAGTGAGCGCAAAAAGTATTCCTACAGGTAAAATATTCAAAATTAAACTACATTTATAAAACACTATTGAAGTTTGATCAAAAATAAAAATATGTGGAGTTATATGGAGTCATATTTTAATTTAATATACCAAAACGATTCATCAAAAATAATATTAATCTGGAAATGAAAATTAAAAACCAATATCACTATCCAAATGTACGCGCAAAAAGTATTCGCACATGTACAAAATTGTTATAATAGTTTCAATTTTACACTAATAAGCTATATTTTCTAAGATATCCATTTGCTCTAATAATACTAAGGAATCTGTTTGGCATTACATTTACGAAATACCCTAAAAAATATTTAAATGCTATCCCATTCCTAATGATGCTCAAGTTTCAAATAGATTTTTTTTGGAAATTAGCCGTTTTCTTATTTCTGTTTCATTTTAAGTCCAAAAATGCTCATTTGTATTAATGTCTGATGATTCGGAAGGCATTTTCGATAGCTTGGTTTATTAAAAAGGATACACAATCTGGAGTACCAAGCGCTATGCTTTGGATCATTGTCTTGCATGAATATTACATTTCAGTTGGCCCCAATTTTCTCCATGCTAAGAATGAAATATTCTTTTAAGACGATGATATAGACTATATGTTCTATAATTCGATCAATTGAGTAAAGTTATCCAATACCAGCAACACTCATACATCCCCAGATAAGTACATATCCGCCACCGTGTTTTACTAACCGATGTAAGCATATTTTGTCAAATTCTATTTGTGTTTTTATCCTTAAGTACCCCTACCATCTGAACAAAAATTATGGTTTTTTGAGTTATAAGAATATGTACCTTTATTCTAGAGCTCGATTGTCATTTTATGCAGCCTGTAACACACGTCAATCGCTACTTTCAATAAACCTCGTAATTTCAATATTATCTTCTAGCAGATCGAACATGATACCCAGCATATCGTAGTACTTTTCGCATAGTACACGGACAAAAATTTATTTCAGTGGTAATTTAGAGTTCTTCAGTAAATTTTGGTGCAATAATTTATGGAATTTCTTTAATTTCCTTTACAGTATTCCGACAATCAAGGCACGTGACCCCGGTGACCGGGCTACTTCCGTCTTTATTTGTCGATGTTTTAGCTTCACGAAAGCTATTAATTCTATTTTTCTATTTTCTTTGCCTTTATTTCTTATATCGCACAGATAATTAAGAAGAATAAGAAAATATCATAGAGTATGTTCGGGAGAGGTCCCACGTTATTGATATTCGTGACATAAGGCGAGAGTTTATAAAATAACTATTGCTGAAACAAAAAAACATACGTGTACCAATACTTTTTGCGCGCTAATTTGACGTGTGTCATCGGTATTTATTTTTTATTGGCACTGTAATTTAATTTTTGTTGATTAATTTATATATAAATATTGAATGTATTTATTCATGATACTCTATATATTTTTATATTTTACTTACCTTCAATTGTTTTCCTGTACAAGTTGTAAAAAATTTTAACTGTACGAATACCTTTTTCGTTCATTGTATGTCTTTATAAAATTGTAATTCATAATACGCCATAAGATATAATTCATAGAAAAAAAAAATAAGATGTTTTACCAAGACCCAAAAGATTCCAATTCTTTGCACCTAACCTCTCCTCACTTCAGGAGTCAAAAATAAATTTAAATGAATAAAAAACTCTGAAATTATATATCATTATAGCTTAACATTAACTTCATTTCAAATAATGTGTTTAGCCGTTAGTTCAAATTTGACTAATTGTTGTATTATTTGAAATTACAAAAATGTTGCTTTGACTAAACGTTGGCATTACAGTATATGTGCGAAAATTGTATGTTGTTAATAAAAATCAAGCCAGTGCGGTTTGATTTTAAATTGTGGTGTTTTAGTTGTTCCAATGGATATTTATATAAATATTCGCCCTATGTTGGAATAGGTATGAAAACCGAAATGACCGACTGACAGCTAGGAGAAAAAGTCAACCCTGATCTTCTGGCCGTTGCACTGTTGTATCAAAATATTTTTTTCTATAAATATATATATATATATATATATATATATATATATATATAAGTTATATTGTCATATACATCAATTAACCTGCAGATTCAGTGAGATTCCAAACTGATCATATAATATAATGTAACATAAATAGTTTTAGCATTGTATAACTTAGCTAGTCAGAATTAAGTCGTGTAACTGTAGCACTGTGCTATCTTGTATTTTAATTAAATCTTTTTTAAAATACTTTGCGGTTGTTCAAAAAGTTAACTGGCGCAGTCAGTAGGATTGCCGAAATAACGAAATGAACGAATATAATTTCGGTTCACTAAGTGATTTAAGTGCCAATTAAAGAACTTTAACTTTGTAAAAACAAAATCAACCCAACATAATTCGAAGAGGACCTCCTGCATCTCCTAGCCAAGTTCAGAGAATATCAGCGTCTCCGAGCGTGCCATTCCTTGGAAAACTACCACATCGGTGAATCTACAGCTTCAACGCAAATGAAGTGGACATTGATATTGCCGTGAGTAGTACTTATGTCTAGCAGAGGTCAAATTAGGGAAATAAATTCCACAAGTTATTCAAATTCTGATTCTGACTAAGGTCCTGAAAACTGTCCCCAAAATCTGAATAGCTCTACACCACTAGTGCTCACCCCAATATTAAGAAATCCTACTTTAATTGTACCCCAAAGCCTAAATATGGCATTGAAAAAGGAATACCTTGAAATGGTACCTGATTTTTATGGAGAACGAGAACTTCTCCAACGATTCATAGAAGTCTGTGAAAAACTTGTAAATAAATTTTATGATACGGTAGATGTAAATAACTTTCAAAATGAGTATTTATTGTCAAGTATACGTTCTAAAATTAAAGGCGAAGCAGCCATTAATATATCTAGTTGATGTATTAATAACTGGTTAAGTTTAAAGACCGCGATAGTAAACACGTATGCAGATAAAACAGACTGCTACACCCTTAATGCGGAAATGACCGAACTAAAACAAAATTCTAATGAAACCGTATTGGAATTTTTTATTAAAATACAACATTTACTTAATTTACAAACTTCATATTTCACCACAAATGCACCTGCTAACGAAGCACCGATATTAAATGCATACTTTCGTAATTATGCACTTAGAATCTTGTTACGTGGCTTAAGAGAGCCTATTGGCCAACTTATGCGTGCCAAAAACCCAGTAGATTTAAACTCTGCTGTAAGCATGCTTACTAACGATTTTCAATTTGAAAATAATATTAAAATGACAAAATATCCTGTTAACAACTTTTCGATAACCAATTATAAACCCAATATACTACAAACCTGCTCAATATAAAACGTTAGCATTGACAAACTTCGCGCATAACACTCGTTTCCCACTTAACAAACCAATAAGACAACAATTCACTAAACAAACACTTTTTGCAAATAAAAACAACGCTTCTGGCCCTTATAACAAAAATCCAAGTCATAATCGAAATTTACCCAAACCTAACCCAATGAGTATTTTGACTAGATACGCTCAACCATTCCGACCTAGACCTGGACCTTCAACACAAAACTTTATATCGGAAGAACCCGATTTCCACTACACCAAACCATCAGTAGAATTCCCAGTTGAAACAAAACATCATAACGACAAACAAAATTTAAACCAGGATAATTTTTAGAAGACCCAGCCTCGAATCAAAATATAAACCAATAATCGAAGTAATGAATTTTAAAAAACCACCAAAGTAAACTGCCATATATTATATTCCCCGAATATCACGATCTTAAAAGCAAAATAAATACAAATATCATATCAAGTACAGATACATTTACAATAGACCCGACATCAGAAAAAATTATTCAAATCAAAGTTAATTTAAAAAATGGAACTGTAATCATACATCAGCATAGAATAGACAATTTAATAATCCCAGAAGGTATGACCGTTGCAAAAAATTATCTAGCCTTATGCACAGATAAATCCTACAGAAACGAAAGAAAAATCAAACAAAGTAAACCCTATTATAGTATATAAGATAACTATGTAACATACTTAAGCCCAAATTTCAATCACTTACAATAAAACAAATAAAATTTGACATGTCCAAAATACGAACAGACCACATGAACACAGTTGAAAAATTTGCAATAGATAAATTAATCAAAGAATATTCAGACATATTGCATTTCGAGGATAACAAACCAATTCAAACATATAATAAAAACCAAAGACGAAATTCCAATTTACACTAAAATTTATAGGTATCCTCAAATTCCCAAACAAGAAGTTAGCCCACAAATTAAGAAAATGTTAGACCAAAAACTAATTGGCCATCGCACTCACCATGGTCTTCACCTATTTGCATAGTTCCAAAAAAATTAGACGCTACCGGAAAGCGTAAATGGCGAATTGTTGTGGATTACTGGAAACTAAACGACACAACTATTGGCGATAAATAACCCTTACCTAATATAACTGACTTGCTTGATAAACTCGGACGTTGTCAATATTTTACCACCCTAGATCTAGCTTCTGGATTCCACCAGATAGAAATGTACAAAGACGACATTTCAAAGATCGCTTTTAACACCGAAAACGGTCATAACGAATTTTTAAGCATAGCGTTTTGTTTAAAAAATGCTCCGGCAACATTTCAACGAGTCATGGACAATATTTTAAGAGGATTAACCAACCAAAAATGTATAGTATATTTAGACGATATCATTATATTCAGTACAAGCCTGCAAGAACATATTAACAATTTAAAATTAGTGTTTGACCGACTCAGAAATACAAATTTTAAGATTCAACTAGACAAATCAGAATTCCTAAAGAAAGAAGTAGCGTACTTAGGCCATATTGTTACCCCTGATGGTGTTAAATCAAACCCAGATAAAATCATAGCTATCCAAAATTACCCCATTCCAAAAACCACTAAACAAATAAAAGGATTTCTCGGACTTTTAGGATATTATAAAAAATTCATAAAAGATTTCGCTAAAATTACGAAACCGTTAACCAAATGTTTAAAAAAAGACGCAATAATAAATATCGAAGATCATGATTATATAAAATGTTATGAGACATGTAAATATTTACTAATTAACGATCCACTTTTACAATATCCTGACTTTACAAAAGAATTTATTCTAACGTGCGATACCAGCAATTTAGCAATCGGTGCCGTGTTGTCACAAGGCTTCATTGGCAATGACCTCTCAGTTGCTTAAGCTAGCAGAACCTTGAACAGTTCTGAGTTAACTACTCCCCTATTGAGAAAGAAGTTCTAGCTATAATCTGGGCAACAATATTTCAGACCCTATCTTTTCGGACGCAAGTTTAAAATTTATACTGATCATAGCCCACTTCAATGGCTATTTTCACTAAAGCAATGTAGTCAAAAACTAATCAGATGGCGGTTAAATCTTGAAGAATTTGATTATGAAATAATTTACGAAAATGGAAAATTAAATACAAATGCCGACGCTTTAAGCCGCATCCCGTATGATCATAACACTCAAAATAACAAATTTAAAGACACTCATGATAAATTATCCCCGTTAACACAATATCAAAATTATTTTACTAATAAAGAAGTAAACAATATTAACAACAATAACATTTTAAAAATAGAGGAAAACTTATTCGACACCCTATCCATTAATAGCATAGCACATTGTGTCAGCAAAGATTTGAAAATGTCATCAGGTATCGCTAAACAATTCTCAAAAAAATTCAACAATTTAAATAAACTTAAATCTCAAAATCCGAAACTTCATAATGTAATATTTCAAAAAATTAATGATAGATTTATAATATACCAAGTAACAAATAACCGGTATTTTGATTAACCAAGCAACCAAGACATATTCTATTGCTTATTAAATTTAAAACATTTTTTGTATAAAAAGTAACATCAATAACTTGAGTATCCCAAAATTAGCCTATTGAAAAGATATGCTAAATTGGTCAGATGTTAAATCCATGTTACTATACATTTTTGAAAATAATGAAATACAAATTACTGTCTTTAAAACACCAAGTAAAAAAATAGAACTCAATATAAATGAAACAGACAACACAGATGTATTTTTCAAATACTTGGAAGACTTTAACAAACAACTCGACCCAAAAATTAATAATCCGGGAGATAATCAATCACTTGTAGTCGAAGTAGATAAAACTACTTGAAACTTAGACGACGACGCATCAACTGACAGTGACAATACAATACATTCAAACCAAGAAAATCCTATAATAGGCATCCCTATAATAGATTGCCCTGTAAACAACGGTAAAAATCAAGTTATTATTTCTGAAGTTGAATTTAACCCTGCTAACCCAATTCTCACTAGACTATATAAAACAAACAACGAATAGCAATACAATTTCCTAAAAATAATTACGAACAAGAAATAATCAACTTTATCAAGGAATTCATAGTACCAAAAATAAAATATTATCTTTATTTCGAAAATGTAAGCCCATTATACGAAAAATTCAGCATTATTCTACAAAAACATTTTAAAAATAATTCAGATATAAAAATTATAAAATGTACAAAATATTTAAAGGATATCTCTGATGAAGACGAAATAACACAAAAAATAAAAAAAAATTCCATGAAAGTAAAACAAACCACAGAGGTATTGATGATACAGAAACACGTATAAAGCAACATTATTACTGGTCAACACAACGTAAATCAATCCAAACTTATATTAATAATTACGAAATTGGCCAAAATACTAAATATGACCGAAGACCCCTCAATTTAAAATTTAATGTCACACCAACAGCAACTAAGCCATTCGAAATATTACACATTGACAGTATTACTTTAGAAAAAGCTAAATTACTCACAATATTAGATTCATTCTCAAAATATGCACAAGCATATACTAAATTCGGCTCAAGGCATAGAAATCGCTAATAATTTAATAAGATAATTCACTCATCATGGCATCCCCGAGAAAATAATATCCGATAACTTTCTAGAATTTAAAAATTCACTGGTTAAAGAATTATTAGAACTACATAACGCACTTCATTAGTTCCCAACACCCCGAATCTAATGGAATAGTAGAACGATTCCATTCTACCCTTATCGATAACATTCAATTATTTAATAATCAAGCAGAATATAAAATTGAACCTATAGAAATTAAAGTTAACTACGCCTTATTAGCCTACAACAACACAATACACTCAGTAACTAAACTAAAACCATGCGAAATAATAACAGGACACTTAGACTTAAAATCCCCATTCAACATAGAAATGGACAAACAATTAATAAATAATTATATACTTAATCATAGAAATAAAGTAAAGCTACTTTATCAAAATTTAAATGACAAAATTCAACAAAATAAAGAAAAGGTTATAAGCAAATTAAACAAAATTAAAGAAGAGTTACCACATATTCCCGAACTTGTACACGTAAAAAACAGACAAAAACAAGAAAAAAACGTGCAATAATTACAAAGCAGAAAGTTTAAAAAGGATAAATAATTTAATTTAAAAACCGCCAAAATAAATTCGAGACACGGTAACACTACAGAAAAAATACACCTTTCCAACATAAAAAGCTGTCGTGTCTGTCACTGGACTTTCTTATACGCATTTTAATTAGTTCGTTAGAATTAAAAAATAATTCCTGCACTGATATCTTAAATTAATTTGAAGAAATTTTAAAATTTTATAAATTTATCAAATGTAACGTCCGCTAAATATATCCACAATTGTATACAAATGAAAGCAATCAGCAAAAATGCACAACCATTCAATATAAGATTGGATTTCTTATGGAAACAAAACAAAAATTAGTCGTGTAATAGCGTATGACATCTTTATAGTAGCCACCTTTAGTGCGGAGGTAGCACTACAATATTAAATGCTGCATTACGTTATAAGTCAGTGGATCAACGCCAGACATGCCATGGCGAGTAGATCAAATACTGCCGGAGGACAATTATATAGACATAACCTTCGTTAGTAGACGTGAGAAATATTGAATCTAATATTGAAAATAACATAATTTTTGTTGTAACCGGTATTTTTTCTGAAAATACTTTTCAAATAAAAGATATGCGTAGATTTAAAATCTTTATTTTCATTCTTATTAATTTTGCTCTAAGTACTAATGTTTTTGAATTAAAGCAGAGTATTGAATAAAAAAATCTTTTTTGTAACAAGTACCTAATATTTTCAAAAATAAGTTATGCAAAGTATTATTATCTTTTATATTTATTTATAAAATTTTGCTGTAAAAACTGCCGTTTTTGAGTTATAGCAAAAAATGCAAAAAATTACTTGAGTATACATGCACTTCCTGTTGGAATATTCTCTTTAAAAATAGGAGGTTTTCCTGTCTGGCATATACAACTCTAAAGTTTGAAGTTTCATAATTGTATCTTTTACCGTTTAGGGTGTAGAGCGCACATATACACACAGACTAACACACACATACACACACACACACACACACACACAGACAGACGTCATTCCAAAAATAGTTGGAATCGATTCAGAGAAAGTCAAAACGTGTATTTCCGTTAAAATCGCGAGATCGAAATTTTTCATGATTACAATACTTACTTATACTTTAGAAACTAAAAAGACCTAGAGCAGGAACCTACCAATTTGAAATTCTTCTAGGTTGTTCGCGTTCGGACTCGGACAAGGACATGAAATCAAAAGGGTAACAGAAAACCAAGGCATCTTTTGGGTATTGCTAAATTAGAAAAAACCAAAAATGCATTCATTCATCATTATGACCTGACACAACTTCTTAACGACTTAAATATTCAATACGAAAACTTAAAATTAAGAACAACTAATAATACGATATACGCCAACGAACTTAACATCCATAATAAAATAAATCTATTCCTGCAGCTAACCATAGAACAAAAATTTAATAATTTTAAATATCACTCAAGTAACACTAAATCCAAAAGAGTCCTTATCGACGGATTGGGAAAAATATTTAAATTTGTAACTATTAATTTAGACGCAGAAGATGGTGAACGATATAGTAAATTTCTTGGACACTTACAAGATAACGAACATCATTTAGAAAACCAATTAAAACTAGCCTACTCAGTAAACCACCAAATTATAAATAATTTTAACGATACAGTACGAAATATACAGCATAACGAAATAGTTTTAAAATCACGAAGCTTACAACTTAATGAAATTGCCAAAAGAAATAAATTATTTGCAAAAGACTTATATAATCAATTAATAATATTCTATAACATTATCGTGAATATTTTACAGGGTATCGAAAATTCTATAACATTTTGCAAGTTAAGAATTCTGCACCCTAGTATCATAAACCATAACGAACTATTAATAGAACTATAGAGAATATCATAACACTATAAAAATCAGTTACCATACAAACCTGTTGAATCCCGCGCGTTTGCACAGGGCGAGTGAATGTGACGCCATCCTGCGGAGTCAACTCGATTTGGCCAAATCCACCTCAAGATCTGAGCTAAGTGGGTGCATCTTTCTACTAATAAAAGGTGCCAACTGAACCAAGTGGTAGTTCCTAGTTGAATAATCACCAACTCAATGTAACGAATGACATTTAAAGTATTCTTCTCAATAAACCAATGTTAATGAGAATTAACGTGTTCGCTGATAATTTTTTGCACAATCCTCATAATCCTAACAGGTTATGGGCCCAGACCGCGAGTAAAAGAAATTGTCACGTAGCAGATTGTTCGCGAAAGTTCTGTGAGGTTATATACCGGTATCGAAAATGAACGCGGCCGCCGTAGCGAGAATCGAGTTTCTCAGTAAAGGGAACTATGACACATGGAAGCTTCAGATGAAAGCGATTCTAATTCGGAACGATCTGTGGACGTACGTGAATGGGTTATCGGTTAAACCCGAGCCTGGTGGAAACAACGCGAACGAAGGTGCAAATTGGGAGAGAGGCGACGCGAAGGCAATGTCGGACATTATCCTTTCCTTTAGTCCAAGTGAAATAAAACAAGTAAAAAACTGTGAATCGGCGCGCGCAATCTGGCTTAAACTTGAAAGCGTGGATCAATCGACAGGATTCTCGCGAAAAGCGACTCTTCTGAAGAAATTTACGTTGCAAAAATGGCCGAAAACGATGACGTGCGAGATCAATTGAACGATTTCTTCGATACAGTCGATAAGCTAGCAGATATGGAAGTAGAAATCAATCCGGATTTATTAAGTGTAATGTTGCTTTACAGCTTGCCCGGAAAATTTGAGAACTTTCGATGCGCGGTAGAATCACGTGATGCCCTTCCGACGCCTGATGCATTGCGCATAAAAATCGTGGAAGAGTGTGATGCGCGAACGAAGGACGTGAAAGGCAACTCGTCGAACGCCATGTTTGTCAAGAAGTACGGTGGTAACGGAAATCGTAAATACAAACTAGATCCAAAAAGTAACAACGCAAGTAGAAATACGGAGCGTAACGGCTCAAAGGCCACCATTATTTGTTACAAATGCAAGAAGCCAGGACACAAAGCCGCGGAATGCAGACAGAAAAGAAGCAATAGTCAACAGGACGCGAACCGCGCAGAAGACGTTTGTTTGAGAACGGCAATCGACACACGCGATAGGGGGCGCGAAAGGTGTCTCGATAGCGGCGCGACATCGCACCTTTGCCACCAGTACGACATTTTTCATTCGATAAATAACAAAGATCATGGCGTCTTGCATCTGGCAAGCAACGCAACTACTGCGATTTCTGGTGTAGGAACAGTCAAATTCAAAACGGATATCGCAGGTCGCGCAAAGATAGTCACACTTGAAGAAATTTTGCACGTTCCAGACCTCAGATCTAACTTTTTATCGGTGAGCAAAATCACAGATCGTGGGTATGAGGTGGTTTTCACAAAAAACGACACTTTGATTTTCGACTCAGACGGAGGTGTCACTTTAAGGGCACAGCGAGTCGGCAATTTGTATTACATGCCCGAGAGCTCAAGGAACGACGCGCCCTCAGCGTCGTTGGCAAAAAAAGCGAGCTTGGAACTGTGGCATAAACGAATGGCTCATTTAAATGTGAATTATATGTCAATCGCGATACGGAACGGAACAGTAGAGGGAGTAATTTGCGATGATCCCGTTAGCGATGCGAAATGCAATGCCTGTTTGCACGGAAAAATGACCCAAAATCCGTTTCCAAAATCACACCGACGTTCCGAAATCCTCGACATAGTCCATACCGATATTTGCGGGCCTATGCGAACCGAGTCTCTCGCGCATTCCAAGTATTTTGTTACTTTCATTGACCACAGATCGCGCTACTGCGAGGTTAGATTCATAAGATCAAAGTCAGACGTTTCTCAAACAACTTCTCACTTTATCAACATGGTCCAAAATCAACGAGGAGCCAACGTAAAGAGTATTCAATCAGACAACGGGAAGGAATACGTCAACACGGAGCTGGATCACATCCTGAAGATTCATGGAATAACCCGAAGACTAACGATTCCTCACACACCCGAGCAGAATGGCATAGCGGAACGCAAGAACAGGTCACTTTTGGATACCGCTAGGTGTATCCTGATGGAATCCGGGCTGCTTGATTATTTTTGGGCCGAAGCCGTCAACACGGCAAACCACGTTCGGAACTGTTCTCCATCTAATAGTCTGGGGGGACAAACTCCATTTGAGGTGTGGACTGGCCGAAAACCAGACATCAGTCATTTTCGTGTGTTCGGGAGCGAAGTGATTTACCTTAATCGCAATCCTGGAAAAGGTAAATTCGATCCTCGCGGACGGAGCGGAATCTTCGTGGGTTACGCGGAGGAACAAAAAGGTTATCGTATCTGGTCGCCATAGCTGAAGAAAGTGATCATCAGCTGGGATGTTGAATTCGTCAAAGAAAACGTGCAGGGATCAAAAGACTGCTTTGATTTTGGTCCCGAAAGCAACTCTAAAGAGGACGAGGTTCTCGATAACTCTTTGGAGAACGATCACGTGGACTGGTATCCATATTCCGAGGAAGAAAACGGCAAAGATCCAATCGACGATTCGGGCGACGCTATAGATGACCACAATGCAGGGACAAACCATGCACCCGGTAAGAGGGGCCGCGGTCGACCAAGACTGGACAAAGCCGGCGGACGAGGCAGACCACGCAAAGTTTATCAGCAAGCTGTCATAGCTGAAATCAACCAAGCATTTTTGACCGAGGTTCCGATGAAAAATGCCATGTCTGGCCTCGATACGGATGAGTGGCTTCGCGCAATCGACGATGAGGTTAGATCGATCATCGACAACGATACTTGGATAATGGTCAGTCGTCCTAAAGATGGCCGAGTCATCGGTAGTCGAATGGTCCTTCGGAACAAACTCAAGCCCGACGGGACGTTAGAGAGGAGAAAGGCTAGGCTGGTAGCACAAGGGTTCACTCAGCGACCGGGGGTTGACTACACAAAAACTTTCGCTCCCGTGGCGCGCATTGTTTCGATCAGGTTGATGGCTTCTCTGGCTGCCAGATTCAACTGGAGGATCAAGCAGTTTGATGTCGCATCGGCCTACCTACACGGTGAAATCGAAGAAGTCGTTCTTATGGAACTTCCAAAAGACCTCGACGAGATCTTGGAGCGAATCGCGAAACGTGATAAGTCAAGTAGGATTGGATTGAAAGCCAAGCAAATGCTGTCAAAAGTTCGAAAGGAAAACCAGGTCTGTAATTAAAAGAAGTCGTTGTAAGGGCTAAAGCAGGCTGGGAGACAGTGGCATTCAAAACTTGACGCAGTCCTGAGGAGCTACGGGGCTGTCCCAACCAACTCGGACCCCTGTCTATACACCATAGGTACAGGGGAGGATGGTCTGATGATTGGAACCTACGTGGATGACTTCTTAGTTGCTGGACGCAGCGAGAAGAAGATCGCATCACTTGAGAGAGAGCTCTCGAAGCACTTCGACATGAAGAACTTGGGAGACGTTAACTTTTGTCTCGGAATTAAGTTCTCAAGAAGTGAGGGCCACTTAAGCATGCACCAATGTGGTAACGTGTGCGAGTTACTGAATCGCTTTGATATGGTAGACTGTTACCCCGTGTCTACGCCAGTAGCTGCCGGCCTTAGGCTGACGAAAAATGATTCGCCAAGCCAACAAGATGCAAGTCTTCCGTACCGCCAACTCGTCGGTGCTTTGACGTACTTGGCCACAACGACTCGACCGGACATCAGCTTTGCGGTTAGTTATCTGGGACAGTTCAACAATTGCTTCGGTCAAGAACTTATATATATATATATATATATATATATATATATATATATATATATATATATATATATATATATATATATTGTAACGAAGTATGTTTTTCCGATGTTAAAAACCCTCGTTATTTATATGTTAAGATGAATGTTATATTACAAGTAAACCGTGGCGGCGCGTCAGCGTAGCCGACTACGGATCTGTGGGTCGATGGCTCAGTCGGAGTCTTAACTTCATGCCGAGTAGACGTATCTATTTATTTATTTACCATACAGAGCGTGCAGCAAAGACAGTTTTATAAATAGTGTTTAACAAGTTAACTTTTGTTCAGTATTGTTATTAACAAACTAAATACTGAGTTCAACGACACGTTGGTGAACACTGTTCAAAACTGGCCCTAAAGCCAAGACAAAATAACGCCAACAGCAAATCCAGCCAAGACGGGAGAACAATCATCGACTCTCCAACCCCAACATCATCCCCTGAGAGTCTCCCGGGGATTTTTGATTTTTCCAATCAGGAACCGTTCCCTCACTTGGATCTAGATTCAAGTGAGGAGACAATCGTCCCAATGGAGGACGAACCTCCCAATCCGCACCGCAGTGCAGAACCGGACCCACCAATACCTACCACTAGTGGACAGGGCACCCCCAAAGTAAGGGTAAGCCAACTGTTTGCCCCCAGAGCGCAAATCCGCCCAAGAGAAGACGCCCCAGCCGAGGACAGGAACTTCAAAATTCCTAGAAGAACCGCGAAACCCACTGCCACGACTAAGTCCACCACACAAACAAGAAACAAGTACCAGCCACTCACCGACAACGACGGCACATACAAGGAAGACACAGAAGATGAACGCGACCCTCCATCTAATCAAATCCGCAAAACGCGACTCCCCCCACCCATAATCATCCCTGGCGCACCCACAACCACAGACAGACTTACAACATACATAAAAAACTTCGCCCATAAGGGCTACCACATAAAATACACTAACAACAACACCAACATCTACATACACAACGAAACGGAACGACAAAACTTCATCACCGACATCAACACAGACAAAGACTTCCTTTACTACACATATACAAACAGACAAACCAAAACACACGCATTTGTACTGAAGGGCCTGGACCACGACCCTGCACCAGCAGAACTACACACCGAGCTCCAAAAAGCCGCGGTCGAGGTGGAAAAAGTTTTCCGAATGCGGAACACCCGGCGTCCCCTATTCCTAATAACGACAACAAACAAGCACACACTAAACCAACTCAACGGGCACTCAAACACGAAATACATCTTCCACACAAAGGTTCTGTGGGAAAGACACCTGAATAAAAAGGTGATCATCCAGTGCCACCGATGTCAACAATGGGGGCACGCCACTGCAAACTGCCACCTACGACCGCGGTGCCTCAAGTGCGCACAGAGCCACCTAACGCAAGCCTGCACAAAGACGCCAGACACACCAGCTACGTGCGCTAACTGTGCAGGGCCGCATCCAGCAAACTATGTAGAGTGCCCTACATACCTACAAAAACTGAAACAAATCCCCCAAAACAATAATACCCTTCAACCCTTACCCAAATACACGGACGCCCCCCTCCCTTCCAAGAACCACTGGCAATCCCGTCCCTCCAGCCACAAACTACCCCAGCCACAACAACAACCCCCGCGACCCCCCAGACACAAAGCACTCCTAATTCCCAATACTCAAGATTTCCCTCCCCTACCAACCCCAAAGCGAACCCAACCCCAACCTACACAAACTCAAAACCAACCCCAAGAACCCTCCAATGACTTAGAAGACATTACCGAACTATTCACCGAAATGGAGAAACTAAACGCCACCATCAACATCTCCAACATGCTGCGAGCTATAAAAGCATTAAACATCGCCCTCAGCAAGGCCACAAATAAAAACGAACATTTCACAATATTCTTGTCATTCACCAAAAATGTGCACTCATACAACATTTAAACACAAAACAACACTAAACATCTGTACATGGAACGCCAACGGAATTATGGGTAAGGTAGGTGAACTTACACATTTTCTCCAAACACACAACATACACATTTGTTTACTTAACGAAACTAAACTTAACCAAACACACAAGTTTAACACACACAGATACACAACCTACAGAGCTGATCGACCACAGCAGGGCCCGATCCCCTGCGGGGGCGTTGCAATATTAGTTAAAAACAACATACCACACACTCTCACAGCAAACCCACACACTACACTAGAAACACTGAATATAACACTTGCAGACAACACAGTAATTTACACTGCTTACAACAGACCATTAAACAACTTCACACAAACAGACCTTTCCACACTTTTACACAAAAACAAAACATTAGTCGTGGGTGACTTTAACGCGAGACATCTAAACTGGGACTGCAACACCACAAACACTAACGGCCGCACACTCAACACATACATTAATTCACACGTCGCAATCATATTGCACCCAAACACACCCACAAACTACCCCGAAAACGGAAGTACGCCGTCCACCATCGATCTCATCATCAATAAAAATTTTCATAACATCACACAGCCCGTATCACTACCAGAACTCAGCTCCGATCACAACCCAGTCATATTCCAACTAACCAACCACCACATAGAAAACACCACTAAAACAATCACATCATACAAACACACAAATTGGGCGCACTTCCGCAAAACACTTGACACGATCATCCCCATCAACAATCAAATACACACAACACAAGACATCGATGCACAAATAGAACACTTCACAAACGCTATACAAACAGCCAAACAAAAACACACACATAAAATCAAAATAAACCCACAAAAACTCAACTTACCCCCACTTATAACACAGCTAATTAAACAACGCAATCACACCAGAAGATTATGGCAGAGGACACACCTACCCACACACAGAACACAGCTTAAACACTTAAATACACAAATCAAAACACAAATAAAAGAACACAAAAACAATACATGGTCCCTAAAACTCTCCGCCCTCAACCCTAATGACAACTCCCTCTGGCGGCTGACAAAAACACTTAAAAAACCACACACAAGAATCCCAAGCCTTACACAATATAACTTAACAGCTACAAGTGACGAAGACAAAGCAGAAATGATTGCTAACACGTTTGAACAAATACACGTAACACACACCCCAAACTCACCTACACAAAATAAAATCATACAAGATACACTACACTATTTAGACACCCCGCATTACACTGACACCAAAACGCTGGCCAGACTCCTTACAACTCCATCCGAATTAGCCAAAATAATCAAAACATTACCCAATCGCAAAGCTCCCGGCCCAGACCTAATTGATAACCTCCTAGTTAAAAACCTATCCAAAAAATCCATCGTCCAACTCCATTACATCATAAACTCAATAATAAAATTTCACCACTTCCCAGCTGCCTGGAAAACTGCTACAGTCCATCCAATCCTCAAACCAAGAAAAAGCCCCCATCTCCCTATCAGTTATCGCCCCATTAGCCTACTAAATACCCTATCCAAACTAACTGAGAAAATCATCCTCTCCCGGGGCAACGATATCGACACAGGACAAAAACTCACCCCTGATCACCAGTTTGGCTTCCGAGCCAGACATTGCACGGTGCATCAGGTGTGCAGGATTGCAACCGATATCGCGACTCAATTCAACCAAAACAAAGTAACGGTCATGACCCTACTGGACATTGAAAAAGCCTTCGATACGGTCTGGACAGTAGGGCTCATGGCCAAACTTATATCCTTCCGATTCCCTCCCACTTTAACCAAACTTTTATACTCATACCTCACAAACCGATTATTTCGCACCAAAATTAACAACTCCCTATCTAACCCTAAACCTATTGTAGCAGGAATCCCACAAGGCAGCGTCCTTGGCCCCAAATTGTTCAACCTATTCATTAGCGACATCCCCACGTTCCCAAATACACACACAGCACAATACGCCGACGACACCGCAATATACGCACACTCATTCAACGCCCAAGTAGCCACTAAACAAATACAAATACACATAAACATTCTAGAAAAATACTGGGAGAAATGGAAAATAAACATAAACGCCAACAAAACCGAAACCATAGTCTTCACACGTAAATTCACAAACAACAGAATAGTCACACCACTTGTAATACACAATCAAAAAATCACACCCACAAACACAGTAAAATACCTAGGAATACAGCTACACAGAACACTAAAACACGGCCCACACATCACACATGCATCAAACAAAGCACGCGCCGTCATTAGCAACCTCTACCCTCTCCTAGTTAAGAAAAGTTCCCTATCCACAAAAAACAAAATCCTCATTTACACAGCCATCATCCGTCCCATCATCATGTACGCAGCCCCGGTTTGGTGTAACGCAGCGAACACCACCATACTACAATTGCAACGCCTCCAAAATAAATGCTTACGAATGGCGACCAGCTCTGGAAGGTACACCCGCACTACACAACTTCACGAAGACACCAACATACCATACATGAGAGAATACATTCAAGACATAACACAGAAATTTTATAAAAACACACTACTCAACTCAAACACACTAATAAAAAACATCACACGTATACGCGACAACAACACCACACGTAAACTCATACACAAGTTACCCTACCAAAACCTACCCATATTCCTAGAGGTGTTCCATGAGCAGTACACCTGACACCCACACAACGCGACACAACACCACACAAAACAAAACAGATCTCACGCACAACAAATGTACATCTATCACCAATGTAAATGTTAATTTTTAATTTAGTTAGGCTAGTTTTAAGTTTTAACAGAAACTTCATGTGAAGTTAAATGGGTTTTTGTCCCCCCTTTCCCATAAACACAATCCTAACTCATCGTATAAGAAAACATAACTTGTAACAGAAAACAATAACACAACGTATTAAAGCACACAACGCAATAACACACAAACACAGATATACACTCCCCCTGTGAGTAGGAGCTCTGACAAAACCAACCATGTTGCCCAAACATTATTATTTTAAATATAATGTAACTAAAATTAAAATAATAAAGATTATTGAAAATGAAAAAAAAAATGGGTCGATGGTTCGAGCCCGGCCGATGCATTTTTGTTTTTTGAATTGTCAGGTCATCGACCAAAAATACTAGTCTCTGCCGATATTTTCTGTCCGTTATCTAGTCAAAACCAAAAATCGGTTGGATGGTATTTTTATCTTTGTTTTACTCATGTATTCACCTATACCCCGATTTATATAAAAAGGGCCTACATCTCTTATCAAAACACAGTCGATCACCGATAGCTCTGGCTAAAGGACCGTATTATTAACACACCGTATCTCCAGGTATCTCGCCGGCGTGTCCGCCAAAAGATTACCTAGTAGTTTCTATTATAGTACCTGCAGGTGTGTCCACTGAGGGTAAAACTCTGTCTATCTGTTCTCCAGGTATCCTGCCGGCGTGTCCGCCAAGGGATTACCTAGTAGTTTCTATAATAATACCTGCAGGTGTGTCCACCGAGGGTAAAACTCTGTCTATCTGTTCTCCAGGTATCCTGCCGGCGTGTCCGCCTAGGGATCACCTAGTAGTTTCTTATTATAGTACCTGCAGGTGTGTCCACCGAGGGTAACCACTATGTAACTGTCTCCAGGTATCTCGCCGGCGTGTCCGCCAAGAGATCACCTAGTAGTTTCTTATTATAGTACCTGCAGGTGTGTCCACCGAGGGTAACCACTGTGTATATGTTCTCCAGGTATCCTGCCGGTGTGTCCGCCAGGGGATTACCTAGTAGTTTCTTATTATAGTACCTACAGGTGTGTCCACCGAGGGTAACCACTGTGTAACTGTTCTCCAGGTATCCTGCCGGCGTGTCCGCCAAGGGATTACCTAGTAGTTTCTTATTATAGTACCTGCAGGTGTGTCCACCGAGGGTAAACACTATTTAACTGTTCTCCAGGTGTTTTGCCGGCGTTTCCGCCAAGGGATTACCTCGTAGTTTCTTGTTATAATACCGCAGGTGTTGACACCGCAGGTAGAACTTATGTTACCTCCCTCTTGGTGTCTCAACAACGTTTTAGCATCCGCAACACCGCCTACGATAGGGTGTATTAAGTTGTACCCTGCGTTTTTACCGAAAATAAATACCGTTTAAAAACAGAAGTTAGTCACTGATTACACGGAACCTGGACATAACCTCCACCGAGCTATCCCGGACCCGCACGCACCGTCTCTACCCCTTCCCTTACTCCTTCCCCAAATTCCGTCTCAAAGTTCTCCCCCCTCCTTCTAAATGGCGCCCGAGCAAAAATTACCGCAGCGTGCGGAATGCCAGTAAGCGCGTACGAAACGACGTTACAATATATATATATATATATATATATATATATATATATATATATATATATTTATTTATATATATATATATTTATATATATATATATATATATATATATATATATATATATATATATATATATAAATATATATATATATATATATATATATATATATATATATATATATGTATATTTATTTATATATATATATAACATCGCATATATATTGTGATTCCAGTACAGTGATCGCAATAAGTATTCGTACAGTTAAAATTTTTACAAAGAAACTACTTTACAGGAAAATAATTGAAAGTAACTAAAATATAAAAATATGTAGAATTTCAGGGATAAGCACATTCATTTATTATACATAAATTCATCAACAAAAATTAAATAATATTCCCAATAAAAATTAAAAACCGATGACACACGTCAAATTAACGCGCAAAAGGTATTCGTACACTTTAGTTTTTTTTGTTTCAGCATCAGTTATTTTATAGACTTTCGCCGAATGGAATGAAAAACAATAACATGGAACCTCCCCCGAACATATTATATGAAATTTTCCATAAACGAATGTTATTTACCAATTATCTGTGCAATATAAGAAGTAAAATCA
>OX063272.1:8905337-8935337 GCA_944039245.1 Nebria salina
TAACAATCTATGTAATGGATCTAATGTTATTGAGCTATTTGGTATGAATTCATGGTAAAAGTTGATCTTTCCTAAAAATTGTCTGATATTTTTTTGAGTTTTGGGGGTTGGAAATTTCTGAATTGAAATTAGATTATCTTTTATTGGTCTAACAGTATTGTTTTCTATGATGTGCCCCAGGTATTTTACTGAATTCGCAGCGAATGAGCATTTTTTGAATTTTAATCTAAATCCTTCTCTTATAATTGCTTCTAGCACCTGCTCTATATGTCTGATGTGTTCTTCAAAAGTAGCTGAATAAATCAATATATCGTCGATATAATTTTCTGTAAATTCTGTTAATTTATGTTTCCTTAATATGCTACTCAGGATCCTTTGGAATATTGCTGGTGACGTTTTCAGACCAAATGGTAAACACGTCCATTGATAGTGTCCTTCCTGCGTTACGAAACCAGTCTTGTTTTTGTCCTCGATCCGGAGTGGGATTGACCAAAAGGCAGAGTTTATATCGAGTGTTGTGAAATATTTGCAGTTTCTAGTTTTAATTATTAGGTCGTCTATAAGTGGAAATGGTTGAGCTTGTGGTACAATATTCTTGTTTAGGTCTCTAAAATCAATGCACAGACGATTTTTCTTTCCTTCATCTCTTTTATATGCCAGTGTTACTGGTGCAGCAAATGGACTGTAAGATTCTTCAATCATATTCTTTTCTAATAGCTTTGCCACTTGTGTTTCTATTTCCTTTTTATCTTCTATTGAACACCTGTACGGTCTTTTACTGCAATATTTGTCTACTATTAATTCGATTCTTGCCTCATAATCCTTTACTGTGCCAATATCGTATTTGTCTTTTGCAAATACAGTCTTACATTTTTCAATTAATCTTTCTACCTTACATTTCTTTATATTATCTAGATGTTCTAGCTGTATCTGAAATTCATCTTTCTCTATGTGTTCATTGAAATTTACTGAACACTGTTTAATTTCATTATCTTTGTTATTTATCTTAATCTTTTTTTCTGTATCTATCATTTTTTTTTGTGATATTTGTAGATTCTCATCTTAAATTAATCTGAATTTTTTTATAATATCTAATCCTATGAGGAAATCTTCAACATCATTTTTGTCTACAATGAATACATCAATGTATTCCTCCATGTCAAAAATTTTTACTTTCATAGTTACTAAACCTTTTGTATGTGTCACACCATTGACTGTTTTAAAAAATATTTTATTTACATCTTCTGCCTTTTTCTTTATTTTAATTAATTTAGGATTTATTAGGGATACTTGGGAACCTGGATCATATGTTCCGTTTACCTCCAACTTATCTTCTATTAATATTTTCACTTTAATCAATGGTGTGATTACTCGTTTTTTTCTTCCGTATTTAGATTTACTTCTATGACTGAGTTGCTTCCTATCACTCTACCTTCATTTCTTTCTTTGTTCTTAAACCAACATGAGTCTGCAGGATGATATTTTATACCTTTATTTAGGTTTTCACAATTCTTACATGGCTGTTTTTTTTTCAAATCTCTTCTTGTTATCATGTCTATCTTCTCTGTTTTTTGTAAAAATATTTTTATTCATTAAATTTTCACATTTTCTGATTTCATGCAATAATTCAGTCGAGTTCTCACAATTTTCTTTATCTATCTTATTTCTAACAAAGTCAGGTAATCCTGCTGCTATAAGCAACACTAGCGTCTTTAAACTAATGTCCTTGTCCATATCTAGCAATATCTTCTCTTTCCTCATAGCGTATTCAATCAATGAACCTTCTTTATACCTATAAGATATAGCATACATTCCTGTACTCCAGCCTTTGTCTGCGAATGACTCCTGAAATCTCTCTTTCCAGTCAGACCATTCCGCTTCCATTGTCAATATTGTGAGGGTTGCTGAGTGCCAATCTGAACATGACTTGTCCAGGAATAGCCTTAATATTTCAATCTTTTTATTATCTTCATTGATTTCAAACCTTCCACTTTCCTTCTCAAATGTCTCCAGCCATTGTTTTGCATTTGAATGTTTGGATGTAAATTTTTCAATCATAAACTTCTCTGCTTTGTGTTTTAAATTAAGTTGACTTTCTTTTTTCTGAGTGGATTCTACTACGTATGTGTTTATAATTGTTCTAAATACAGGTCATTAAACATTATATTATTCTCTTCATCAAAGTATGTTTGCTTCATTTTCTCTGTCCGTGTGATCCACACTGTTCTGTTTTGACCTCTTTCAGTAAAACTTTTGCTCACTCTTTTATAAACATCCGTCTTCGATAGTTCTTCATGCTCACTTATAAACCTCATTTCCTGTGGCAACACATATTTCTTGTTATCCTCTGTTGTAATAGAGGTTATTGCAACAATACTAGTCTTCTTTTCCCTCAGCGATGCCATATATTGGAATGCGAACTGCAATCTTGCCATTATAAACAAAAATTGTCGTTTTATAAGGTTATTATTTGTCTAGGATAAAGTAAACCAAAATATGTTTCTCTGTAAACAAAGGGGAAATTTTATTCACAATTATATACAGTATGTTATTTACAATCTTACCTGTAAACAAAGAAACGACAATTAAAGTTTACTACTACCGCTTCTCTATTTACACTAATAATCTTTATTATAAATTTTATATTTCTATATTTTTCACATGTGTTCTATTCTACTTCTTTTGTCACTTCATCTAACTGTCATCAAACAAAAGCGCGCGGAGCATGAGAAGCGCGGCAAATTCAAATTGAAGAAAGTATATTTTCTTTACATATAAAATAAATGTTTGAAGTTAACGTCTTTGAAAAAAAACTGATTTTTGTTTCACTGAGTCCGTCAGAACTCTTTTATTAATCTTACATGTGTCTACAAGATAAATGACATCTGATATTTCTTTAACATTAGCTTTTATAAACTTTGTGAGATTTATTTGACACCTGTTTACAAGAATAGGTTTTAGCATAATCATCAGAAGTGACTTTAATTAAATTTAACTATTGTTGGATTATACAGAGTCCGTTATATAATACTAGAGGCTATATTTTATATAACTTCCCCATCCTTAGCGGGAAACATACCTAATTGAACTGGTGTGTTTTCGTTGGTTTTGATATTCTTAGTTACCAATTTATTTTTGATGTTATTTTTAATGATTAAAATTATTATTAAAATTATTACAACCACTGTTGTTATGATTGTTAAACCGTGATTAGCGTGAATATCTAATTCTACTTCATGATCTATTTTTTCGAAATGCAAGTTAGGGTTTTTGATTTTTTCCAAATTTTTTATATTTAATTTTGTATTATTGTAATACGTAATGTTGGTTACTGGGTTTTTAGAAATAGTAATTACTCCATGTTCTCTTGATTTTTGGTTGAAAATTACGTTATTAATAGCTAATTTACAATCATTATTATTCTTAACTAAATAAATTCCCTGGAGATTATTTATAATTGTACCATCCTTACATTCTAATTTTATAATATTTTTATTTTTAAACATTAATATGTAACTATCACCATCACTTAGATATTCGACGTTGTTTTGTAGTTCTACTTCGTAATATGCGCACTGTTCATTTTTATTATCTAATAAACTAATAGCACATTTACTGGTTAGCATTGTTTGTTGATTGCAATAGTATAGTTTGTTTATTTTTGCACAAGGGGTGTTGATGGTTTTTACCTCGTTGTTTCCAATCAAGACATATTCGTTTACAAGGGTTATATAATATTTGTTATTTAATTTTGTTGGTACTGGGGTCAATCTTTTTAATTCGTATTTTTTGTTATAAAACTTGGGAATTTCAATGAAATAAGTGATTCTATAATTTTCATCCAAAGCACATTTGATTTTGATTAATTTTTCTAGGCTGATTAAATTTAATTCTTCTTGATTCATGTCTTTTAAGTATCGTTTCAGGATATGGGTAGGCATCATTTTAGGGAAGTATGTTTCTAGTTTGCAAAAACTGATGGAGGTTTCGAGATCATTCAAGTGTTCATGTGATATTTTCAATGTTAAGTATATTTCTATTAAAGCCGTTTTTATGTTTTCATAATTAAGGAGATTTTTATTTTCTTTAATACTATACACAAGATGTTCTTGATTTTTGTTCATTTGATCTACGGTGTCATTAAATTTGTTAACTAATTCTATTACTAGATCGTAGTCTTTATATTGATTTTTTTCAACTTTATCTTGATTAGATTGTAAGTGTTTTAGGATTTTATCGTATCGTTCTTCGTCGTCTTAATCTAAGTTACCGGAAATGAATTTTATTATTTTTCCTAGCCCGTTTACTAAACCTCGTTTCTTTCTGTTGTTGCTATTTTGCTCTGGTTTGTGGCTAGCTAAGTTATCAAATTGAGCATTGATTGTTTTCCATAGTTCGTTAATAATGTTAGTTTCTAGTCGTACATTGTATGCTAGGTTGTAACTAAATTTCTGAATTAAATTAATATATTGTTCGTATACTTTGTTTGTACTTAGTTTTAAATTTTCGACATCGTTGTAATAAGTTAATGTTAATAAAGTTTCTTGTAAATATGCGTTACCAAGAGAAGTTATGAGGTTGCCACTGTTTTGTGTAATGTTAATTATGTTCTGTCCTTGTGTCAGGATGATTAGGATTCCGATGAACGGGATTGATCTGAAACATCAGGGGAATCAATTTTTCTTGGTCTCTTAATATTTGATAAGTGTGTCTTTTTGTTTTTGTCTGTGAGAATTATTTTGTTTGATTTTTGTTTTGTAAAGTTTCTTTTTATAAACTTTGGTGTTTTTGTTTTATTTATTAGTTGTCTATTTCTTTCATAGCCGATTTCTGGTATTTCTATATTATTGTCTTTGCCTTGATGTGAATATTTTTGTTTTACCGTTTCTATATTTTTATTTATTTCTGCGTATAATTTTTCTGTCTTGTTTTTATGTGTTTCGACATAGTTCTGTGTGATTACTTGATCTAAGTCTATATCAAAAATTGATTTATTGTTAATATGACCGTTCAGTATTTCGAAGGGTGTGTATTTTGTGGTGCTGTGTACGCTGTTGTTATACTTTATTATTGCATATCTTACTTTGTCCGCTATAGTTGTTTTGTTAAAAGTTTTTTGTAGATTAATACATCGTATTTGTTCGATTAATGTGGAGTGAAATCTTTCTATTTGTCCGTTTGAATTAGGGTGTTGGGGTCCTATGAAGTGTATTTTGACCTTATGTAATTGTAGTAATTCTTGTATTATTTGGTTTTTAAATTCTCTACCATTGTCTGAAATGATCAAGTTTGGTGTGCCATGGTGTGAAAAGTAGTTTGTTAAATTGTTTGCTATTTCAATTGAGCTAGTGTTTTTTATCTCATATGCTTGAGCGTATTTTGAAAATGCGTCAATGATTGTTAGAAATTTTGTATGTTCTAAAGTAAGAGTGTCACAGTGTAGTATTTCTAAGGGTTTACTAGGTGTGGGTGTTTTTGCTATGCCTGTGTCTATAGGGTTTCTTTCGTATTTTGACTGTAAACATATTTCGCATTGATTTATAAAATTACTAATTGTTTTTTCTTGGTTCGGCCAGTAATAAATATTTTTTATTTGATGATGCACTTCGTTTATTCCGCGATGATTTTGATCGTGAAATTCTTGTATTATTTTTTGTTGTTGTGTTTCGGTTTCGATATCTTTTAAAATATAGTTGGTTTTTCTTAATTTTAATTTAGTTGATTTGAAAGTTTCTTGCATTATTTTATTTAGTTCTTGAAACATGTCGTGTTCAAAATGAATGTAGTAGTTTTGATCAGGCTTTACGTAATTCTTAATAAACTGAATGAATTCTCTTTTATAGTCGTTACTTGATAATTGCAAATTGTATCTAATTTTAGATTTGTTAAACAAATATTCGATTTTTAATGGTGCTGGATTGTGTAAGACTTTTGTTATTATTATTTGTTGTTTTCCTATGTTCATTGGGGTATCTGTGTGTATTATACCTGCTATGTCATTTGTTTCTGTATTTGAGTGTATTGTAATTTGATCTGATTCTGAGTTTACGTGTACTATTTGTGATTCATTTTCGTTAGGGTTTTGTTGTTCGTGTTCTTTTAAAAATTCTTCTAGGACTTCGAAGTCTGAGTTAATATTTAATTCTATGCGGGAAAGAGCATCTGCGTTTTGATTTAATTTACCTTTTTTGTAAACAATTTCGAAATCAAATTCTTTTAGTTTAATTTGCCAACGAATGAATTTTGCATTAGGTTCTTTTATTGAATAGAGCCATTGTAAAGGTTTATGGTCGGTGAATATTTTAAATTTACGTCCGTACAAGTAGGGTCTAAAGTATTTTGTCGCCCAAATTATCGCGAGTAGTTCTTTTTCTATTGTTGAGTAATTAGTTTCATGCTTGTTTAGTGTTCTGCTAGCGTATGCTACTGGTAGATCGCTGCCGATATTGCCTTGTGATAATATTGCTCCGATTGCAAAATTGCTTGCGTCTGTTGTCAGTATAAATGGTTTTTCGAAATTAGGGTATTGTAAGATGGGTTCATTTATTAGTAGATTTTTGCATAGTTCAAATGTCTCAACGTATGTTTTTTCCTGTATGTTAATTGTTTTGTCTTTCTTTAAATTGTTAATCAGTGGTTTGGTTAATTTTGCGAAATCTTTTATAAACTTGCGATAATAACCTATAAGTCCCAAGAAGCCTTTTAGTTGTTTAGTTGTTTTAGGTATTGGAAATTTTTTGATTGCTTCAATTTTGTTTGGGTCTGGTTTTATTCCGTTTCTAGTTATAACATGTCCTAAATAGTTTGTTTCTTTTTTTAAAAATTCCGATTTGTCTAATTGTATCTTTAGGTTAGCGTTTTGTAATCTGTAAAATATTGTTTTTAAATTTTGAATTTGTTCCTGAAGGGAAGTCCCGAATATTAGTATGTCATCTAAATAAACGATACAAATTTTTCCGATTAGACCACGTAGGACGTTGTCCATTACGCGTTGGAAGGTTGCAGGTGCGTTCTTAAGACCGAAGGGCATGCGAGTAAACTCGTAATGTCCGTTGTCTGTGTTAAATGCGGTCTTTTCTACGTCTTTGGGTTCGATTTCGATTTGGTGAAATCCGGAAGCCAAATCAAGGGTGGAAAAGTACTGACATTTACCTAATTTGTCTAATAGGTCGGTTATGTTTGGTATTGGGTATTTGTCGTCTATTGTTTGTTCGTTAAGTTTTCTGTAGTCTATTACGATTCTCCATTTTTGTTTGCCGCTCGCGTCTTGTTTTTTTGGTACGATCCAGATTGGAGAGGACCAAGGTGAATGCGAGGGTCTGATGATGTTTTGTTCTAGCATTTTGTTGATTTGAGTTTCTACTTCTATTTTGTGTATGTGTGGGTATCGAAATGTTTTAGTGTAACATGGTGTTTCATCTTTTAAGTTTAATTTGTGTTTTATTTCATTTGTAAATGTTAGTTGATTTGTTTCTTGGTGAAATAAATGTGAATATTGATTAATTAGTTGTTCTAGTTGATATTTTTCTTCTGAGTTTAGGTGTTCGATACGTAATTGATCTGTTATTGGAACTTCGTGGGGTTCTACATTGTTTAATTCGAAAAATTGTAATGGCTGTGTGTTCATAGTCATATTTTCTGTTATTATTATCTCCGCGACGGTTGTATTGTAGACTGGGAATAAGTATTCATGATTTTTAATTTTAGCAATACCTTCTGGTATGTGTAATCCGATTACGTTCATTTCTTTGACAAGACCATCTCCGTTTCGGATGTTCTCACATTTAAAATTTATAAATTCTCTAGTTTTAGGTGCTATCATTTTTGTTGGCTTTGATTTTGTTATATTTTTAAGTTTGTGCAATTTAATTTCTTTATGTGGAAGAATGAGTAATTCTCTAGTTAGATCTAAAATTGATTTTATTTGTTTTAGTTGATCTAATCCGATTAAAATATCAAATTCCTTATGGAAATCAAAAATGTAGTATTCTAAATTAGTTTCAATTTTAAATATTTTTGGACTTGGTATAATGATTTTAAACAATCCTTTCTCTGTTCCGGTTGCTGTGGATATTTCAAAAGGTTCCGAGTTATAATTATTAGGGTAAAATGTTTGGGCTGCACGATTGGTTATAAATGATCGGGTACTACCGGTATCTATCATTACTTTTAAGTCGTTGTCGGGTAAAATGAAGTGTAATAATTTGCTTGTATAAAAATGGTTGTTCATTAATTGGATTGGATTTCCGAGGCTGTTATTTGAAAATTTCCGTCTTCATAATATTGCGTATCATCAGATTCGGTTTCATTATTTACTATGAATTGTTCGTCAGAGTTATAGATTTGTTCTTGCTGATTTTCTAATTCGATTGCGTATTCTGTGCTATTTTGTGTATCATATTCGTTAATTTGTGTATTGAATAATTCCTCTGATATGAAATTAGGTGTTCTGTTATAGGGCAAATTATTTTGTGTTTCAGGTCTGGGTGAGGGTTGTTGGTTGAATTGTGGTCTTTGTGTATAATTAGTGTTACGTGGTGTAAAAGTTTGCCTGGTGCACACGCTCATTGGTGTTGGTTTATATTGTTGTGTGGGTTGTCTGTATTGTTGTATGGGTTGTCTGTATTGTTGATTGGGTTGTTTGAATTGTGCGGGTTTGTATTGTTGTGCGGGTTGTTTGTATTGTTGGGTGTGTGGTCTGTATGGTTGGTTGAGATATTGATTCTGGTTGTTGTTATGGAATGGTCTGAGTGGGATTCTGTTAGTTTGTGGGTTTGATAACGGTTTATTTATGTCCGATTTAAATGGTCTAGGTGCCTTACTTATTTTTGCCTGTACACTATAATCGTTTGTTAATAAGCGACCGGCTTCGTCTAATGATTTTGGTTGTCTAGTCCTCAACATGTCGCCCAAGGGTTCATGTAAGGTCGTGAGGAAAACGCGTAGCCATAGTTCTAAGACATGAGTGGTGAACACGGGGATTACGAGTACGCCTAATGTTGACTGTACAACTGCGAGGGTGCGTCCCATATGATCTTTTATTCTCCGTAAATATTCTAATGGTGTTTCATTTTGAGATTGATTGAATCTACCGATTTCTATACAAAGTGTATAAAAGTCTCTACTTTCGTCACTATACGATTCTTGCAGAATACTTTTAATTTCTGCCCACGTGGAGATAATTCTCCCATTGATCTGTTTTTTCGCGTCTCCTTCGAGTTTTGCAATTAGTATATTTAGTAATAATTTATTTTTTGCAGGATTTGCAGTATCGCTGCAAAGTTCTATCAAAGTCTCTGCGGACGATAGGAATTGGCGAAGGCTTTCCTTGTCGCCATGGTATTGAGGTACACTTTCTACTAACACTGAAGTTATAGGGAGTGCCATTTTAATTTAATAATGTGCTTTAGAATTTAAAATTCTACAATCAGTTTATTTACTGTTTTAAATATTTTTATGATATTTACTTTAGAAATTAATTTTCCTAGCTTAAATTTCTTGTTTGCCGTCAAGGTTAACGTGGTCGTAAATCATTGAATATGCTTTGATTTTGGAATATTGAAACAACGAGTACTTACAGTTTCATCCTAGAGAACGGGTAGATGCACTGCACTGGTTTTAGGATGCTGAAGTTGAGGTGCTCGTTCGGCGGCTGCTTACTAGGGCTCGTACTCTGCTTGGCTTTTTGAACTGCTTCTTCTGGTCCGGAACCTTCGTTACGATTCTCGTGCTGGACTCGGGGTTGTTGTTCTATAGCTGGTTTCTTAGTTGTAGACGTTAGTTGCAATTAACTGGTTCATATGGTGGTGATCAGCTAAATGACTTCAATTTATTATTTTGTTTATTCACTTGGTGGTGATTAACTTGTTCGATTGCAAAATTAAATCGTTGAAACGATAACAATTCGTATGGTGTCGATTGTTTTTGCAATCCTACCGACTGCGCCAAATAAATGTTTGAAGTTAACGTCTTTGAAAAAAAACTGATTTTTGTTTCACTGAGTCCGTCAGAACTCTTTTATTAATCTTACATGTGTCTACAAGATAAATGACATCTGATATTTCTTTAACATTAGCTTTTATAAACTTTGTGAGATTTATTTGACACCTGTTTACAAGAATAGGTTTTAGCATAATCATCAGAAGTGACTTTAATTATATTTAACTATTGTTGGATTATACAGAGTCCGTTATATAATACTAGAGGCTATATTTTATATAACTTATATATATATATATATATATATATATATATATATATATATATATATATATAGATATATATATATATATATATATATATATATATATATATATATCTATATATATATCTATATATATATATATATATATATATATATATATATATATATATATATAAATATATATATATATATATATATATATAAATATATATATATATATAAATATAAATATATATATATATATATATATATATATATATATATATATATATAAAGATGAGAAAGTATTTTTATTGGAAATTGTACCAACGCAATGTATAAATCAATGGAAACGAATTTGTGAAAAATGCATCGGGCCTTGCCGGGGATCGAACCCAGCAAATCCAAAGGCTCTGGGTTCGATCGCCGGCCACGCCCGATGCATTTTTCTCAAATTCGTTTCCATTGATTAATATAAATATAAATATATATATATATATATATATATATATATATATATATATATATATAAATATAAATATATATATATATATATATATATATATATATATATACATATATATATATATATATATATATATATATATATATATATATATATATATATATATATACATATACAAATATATATATTTATATATCTCCATTTAAAACAATAGACTATATGGTGAAAAAAAAAAAAATGTCTGAAATATGAAACAATCCGAACATGAGGTAGGCATAAGAAAATATATTCTGCTTTAAGTAGGTAATGATTTCTTTGTTTTTGTTTATTTTCCAATACCTAATGAAATCTTCAATCGATTTAATAAAAATTTATGAATTGAGACACTCATTAAAAAGTATTAAAATGGAACGAGAGGGACAACATTTCATCGATAATCTCGCTCGCTCTGTTCACTTTCAGAAAACTATCAAATTTTTTTTTTATTCTTAAAAAAAATATAAAAATCTTAATTTACAATATGTCTGCTAGAAATATAATTAATTGAAGCTGAAAAATGAAAATTACAGTTAGATCGAGAAAAAGAAAGAAATAAAAGTGCAAAAATTTAAACTTTTTTTAAATTAGAATATAAAAACGAGTATGAAATAGCTGCAAATTCATTAAAACGTTAAGAGGAAGGGATCATATCTGAAGAGAATCTATCTGAAGGAAGCAGAAAGTGTAACAAGAAAGTCACTGCGTCTGAGTCATATCTCAGATCTCGAGGGACAAACGATAGTTGGTATCAGTTACGCTCATTACTAAAGATAGGAATTGTTTTACTATGTATCCTATGACTCACACTAAAAGCAAAATATATTGTTAGTACAATTTTGGGTTCAGGGTGCAGAGTATGATTTTGGATGTTTACCTACACTTTGAATCATCTTCGTCGTATCGAAAAGAATAGAATTTATCAGAGATATACATTGAGTCTTTCGCAAATTGCGGAGCAGAGAAGTCTTCACTTGCGCGGGTTTATTAAAAGTCAGTTTTTAGTCGTTATTGAGTTGAGATTAACAAGTTAAAGTCTTGAGATAAGTAAAGTTCTTTAGAGTTCTTTATACAGAAAAAATTAGCGCTACATTTAACATTAACGCTACATTTAACGCTGCATTTTACTAACAAGAAAAACTGTCGTTTATACAGCTAAGCTAACAAAATTAACGCATGCGCATAATGGTTTCCGTGTTTGACATTTGCTAGTGTCAACTTGTTTTTTGAGGCTATACTTTTATGATTTGCGAAAACATTTTTCCTTTTGTGATACATATAGTGGTTTTTATTTCTTTTAAATAAAAATGGATTCGGAACGTTTTTACAAAGAACATTTGGCTAGTTATTTTGGTTCAGTACCATGGCAAAAATCTCTTATCGAACAAGATTCTATGCCGAATGACTATTAAATTAAAATGACTGTATTTTAGTTATATTATTTTGGTTCAATACATTAATATAGCTTATTTAGAAGTTATTTCAACTTATGCTAACCTCAGTACCTACCAAAGTCGTATATAACAAATTTGAATTGTGTTTGCGGAAAATAGGAAAAGGAACTGGAAATATTTTTAAATAAAACAATATAATAAAAAGTATTTAACTAATATATTTATATAATTTACTCGCTGTCAACCCCAAATCCTATATCCATAATTTTCTTTTGCCTACGTTTCTTCGAGTTTGGCGACACATTTTTCATTAATACGCCGACGCTTTTTCTAAATATGTCGGAGTCCTCTTCGGTCCTTTTGGCACTATAGTTTTCTACCAACGACAAGCATGCACCTTCGATGCTTGCATCTGCAGATGACTCGAATAGTTTTTTCCTCTGTTCACGTCTAAGTATTTCGGTCACTTCGACATGGCTAACGGGTTCATTTGGTTCATCCAAACACATTGGGGCCGCAGATCCCGAAGCTTCCTAGCCGTCGAGGCGTCTCTCAGTCGCACAGCGAGACCGCAAAGACACTCACCAGGATTCACACTCTGGAACTAGAATATATTTAAAATTACAACATCGTCCTATTTTAACTTTTAACAAAAATATATAGTTGCATATTACATACCTTTTAGCCCCCTGACTTCGGAAAAACTTCTCCATGTATTTTTTTTACCAGTTTTATTACGGAAGCCTACACATCGCTTATCATACAATATAGCGTATTTTTGACACTATCAATCAATTCACCGTCCATTATGTTAAAATAACAATATTAAACAACAATATAGCAGGTTGACAAAAGCCAATGCAAAAAGAGCACGAAACTGTTCTGACATGTTGTGCTTGTCAACACATGTACACCCGGTCACGCTTGCGCAGATGCGTTTTTTAAACTGAATTGATCTTAGGCAAAGAAAGAACGAGGTTGTGTTCATCTCTCTTAATAAGAAAGATAAAAGTTGGCCAACTTGTTGGCTTAGCGTTAAAAAGAAATGTAGTCTTTAATTCAGTATAAACGACAACATTGGTTAACATGGTGTTTATCTTTTTCTTAGCCTTAAATGTAGCGTTAATGTTAAATGTAGCGTTAATTTTTTTCTGTATAAACCCGGCATGAGTATAAGCGCATATTTTTACATTATATAATCTCATTATTTACTACTCAACCACTTAATTAATTGTTCTATAAATATTCTTATTGTTTTCTTTGATTATAGTAAATATTAAATAACCGAATATTTTAACCGCACTGGAAATTTCTTTTAACCTAGCATACCGTTGCATCTAAACTAAAGACGAACCTAGTTAGAGACTAAATAAAGAATAAACTCTTACAAAAGTTAACAAACTAGGAAAAATATAAAAGTGTTGAAAATGTGCAAGATTTTGAAAACCAGGAAAAAAGATACCAGCGATGAAAATGTGCGAGATCTTGACTACCAGCAACACTCCGATCTTTTTGAGAACGATATTGGTGTCCAGTAAAAGGACGGTAATACCGAGGCGGATAGAAATTTAGAAAATATTTAGTTTGAGTTTGATATATTTGTTGACGTGGGCTTGTGTGTGATTTTCGTAATGACATCCTCTCACATGAAATGATTGACTTGCAAAATAAAGATCCGACAAATATATATTCGGCTTCAATAAAGAAACAAAAATAACAAAAGAGATCTTTTTCTAATAGGTATTTCATATAGAAAATGAAAAATGGCCAATTACTGGAAGGGTTGGTACTGTTTTTACATTGAGTGGCAAATTTTTTCTAAAACATCTTCTCAATACACAACCTGACTTTTGGATTGAAAACTCATGTGAAATCTTTTAGAAAATCAGAAAATTTCTAATGATCATATAATTTTAATGTGAGTGAGGTTGAAACGAACAAAAATAAGTCTGTTTTTGACAAGCAGCTTCATGAGCAATTAAGGAAAGAAACAGAATATTATCATATTATTTCCTAAAACAGTTTATTGCAGAGGTTAAACTTTTGAGTACAATAGGCTTCACATTTAGAAGTTCCGAGGAAGTATTTTGAAGAGATTTAATTTTGTTAATAAAAAAAAGCAGAGCTTGGTTTAGATATTTGTAAAGGCATTAAGTTAATTGTGTCATATAAAGACTTCGTGAAGAGTATAAGGTAACAATCAGGTGAGAAGCCAAAGGAATACGAATAGAAAGTTAAAACATAAAGTTTATAGTGGGAACAGACTACAGTGCCATATATAAGAGACACATAACTTCAAAAATGTCAGGCAATTCTACAGATAAAGTCTCAGCTTACAGCACAATAATATTTAAAATTTAAACGTAACATTGGAAATGCTGATTATGGATTTAATTAAGAAAAGCCAAGTCTATGGAGACATGTAGCAAAAAATGTAAACTTTTAAAGGATTTGCACGGCAAAAACTTTAACTCATAGATCTGAAAAGTGTACGTTATATTATTCATTATTATCCAAATAACGTTGTTACGTGCCTCTCCTGCACGATACACAAAATCCTCGCCTTGGTCTGAGATTGCTGGCTTCTCAGTGGAGACGAGGGTGGTTCAAAAACAATAATACCAATTGGTTTGGGCGCTACGTAATTTAAAGGTAGTGCTTACTTCAGCTAGACAAAATCACGAAAATCCCTAGGATTGTTATGATCGATACAGTGAGCAACAGAATAGAAGGAGGGCAGGGGGTGGTCGAATAAACGAGTACGCCAGCAGATATAAATGTGGAGTTTAATATAACATAGAACATAAATGACAGAAATAATCATTAAATAATTATGGAAACCAATTACACGACTAATAGTAACTTTTCACTACAAGGTGACTATCAACATAATACAGTTAAAGTCTCGCAGTATTCCACGAGTTGCGAGTTGGTTTTCCGAACAAGATACGCGTGGATGTTTATGGAGTAAAACGATAGTGCTTGTGCCGTTGAGTTCTATACGTGACGTTACCCGGTAAGGAACCATTACCTAAATTAAAATGCCCTTGTTGATCAACTCGGTTCACAAAAATGAACATATGTTTTCGTAGGAAGGTGATTCACAGAAGAAGGCGTTACGGAATGGCCAAGGTCAGAATAACTAGAGGCAAATCGAATGCGGCATTAAATGAAAAACAACGCGATTAATTACAGTAAGTAAATCAAATGGAGCTGTAACTACAGGACAAACAAACATCAGCGTTCACACAAAAGTTCACGGAATACATGGAGTCTAATCGTAAATATACATACACAACTAAATAGCATGCGCCTAAAAAAAATGGTCCTTACAGCGCTACTGCACGGGCCTGGGCGCAATATGGTGTGAATATCTTTCACGCAAACGCTTACTTATTATATCAAAATAAGTCCTATTGTGGTTTAATTTTACTTTAATGGATCTAGTAACTAATATTAAACTCTTGTCTAAAGGAAATGTCTAGTGGTACTAAGCTTATTCACTCCACTCTCATCCTTATTCTCTAGGTCACCTGGGCTCTATTCGACGAGATCTGACGAAGGTTCACGTTGAGAATGGATGCCAGCATGAGCATATCAGGTACTCCGGTTGAAATGTCGGGTCCCAATTCTGGGTACTGTAGACTTAGCGACACTTGATTTTCCGCAAGTAAAAAAGATTGCGTAACGTGCTAATCCCCTTACGGGTAATCCACCAGAGCTTAACTCGCAAGTACGCACAGCGTCACAAAATGAACAGTACTTGCCTTCAGCTAAGCAAAATGGCAAATACCGTTTCCGTAATTAGAAAAACTCTTTTTCTCTCGTCAAAATGTTTCACTCAGTTCACATGGCTCAAGATCCTTCTGGTCACGACTTTCTTATATTTCTTACCAAGAAAACGTGCGAAAGCGACCAAAGCCAGTTTATCGAGAAGAAAGGAAACGGACAATCCTTCACGCGCCGATATGTGCGAGCAGGTTTAAAAATGTGAAACAAAGTATAATCAGCCGAAGATATGCTCCACAGCTTGGCTTCTCTACTTACTGCGGTAGCAACGAAATATTTTCACAACCATTGTAAAGCTTTGCATTAATGCATAAAAATTACTATTTGGCGATAATTCAAAATGTCCATCCCAGTGTGAACCGTTCTTGGTCACGAGTGTGCCTTGTTGACATTTGAAAATGAGGTAAGCTGTGCTCATATTGATTGGAGAGAACAAAAATATTATTGATAAATATCTCCCAACTGTGCACAGATAAAGGTTACAGGGATACGGTAAGTATACTAAGAATCTCCTCCCTTTAAACTAATCAACAAATTTAACAAACAAAACTGCAACAACAACAAAAAAACGTGAAATGGATCACGAAAAGGGGAATGGAGCAGACAATTGACAAAGTAATCCCCAGGACAATTATGGTACGTAACAACGTAGACGAACATTTAGTGAATGAGTGCAGTCGGCTTAAATCTTACTAACTACAGTCTACTCCAGGGTCTTACACGTCTTGCAATGAACTATTTATGCTAATTTATGAACAGAAAATTGTTGACTTCCCAAATCTATACCAGCATAAAGAATTTTTTTTAACGTATCCAATCCACTAGCTGTGAGACGGAGCCTTTTATTTCTAGGGTTCCGTATATTGAAAGCAATTATAGGACTACAATGTCGGACTATCGATTAAAGCATTGACCTGTTCTTTCCATACATTACGATTTAACAAAAAGGACTTAAAAAGTAATGAGCAAATATAGGAATTTGCAGCACAAATATGCAGAAAGGTTTCCTTATAATTTATATAAAAATATCACATATTAACTGTCAATTTAATTTGTAATAATATCTTATAGTTGCTGTTTGTATATACAATCAATATATCAAATTACATAAATAAAATATCTGATCGTCCTATCTCTCTCCTATAGCGTATACCTATATTACGATAGAAATTTTTTTTTGACAAAATGGCAATTAGTGGAGTAATAAGGTAGGCCCCTAAGTAAATTATCAGTAGGACCCACATATTCACAATCTGCCTATGGGCAGGACACGACTTTCTTCGATGCAGTCGCATTGAGCTTTCTTCCGGTTATGGTTAGTAACATTACTATTAATATAATAATGCGACAACATATCTCAACAACATATTTAGTATCACAGTTCCTAATATTCTTCTTATATAAAACAATTTTTTTTCTTCCTATTTTCATAAATAGTGAGTTTAACTGTTTTTTAGGAAATTCATCTATTAGAGTGAGAGTATCTCCAAAGTAAAAACATGTTGAGATAAATTGTAATTTTATAAATGCTAAAATATTGGTATCTCATGTGAAGGTGAATTATCAGACGAAAAATGCTTCATTAATAAAAAAAGTCAAGGCTCATTGTTGTACTTTGGTTCAGAAATAGATTGTCAAAGGAGTATGCAGAATCGAATACAAATTTCTACAAAAAAATGCAACTTGGCAGGAACGAATAAATGATCTAATAAGTGGCTGTAGTAAGTAGTAAAATTAGATTTCAGCTGGTTTTTGTGAATAGCGTATAAAATAAACGTTTTCCTATTTATTACCTAACTATGTCCAAGTTACGTTTAACTTAGTACTCATGGACGTCCAAGGATGTAATTTTCTGATAGTGGTAGTAAAACTAAATGAACAAGCATTATAGAATAAAAGAACAGTGTATCAAACCGATTTTACTTGCTGAAAAAATATCATTGTATTCAGAAGGTAAACGCGCCGCTGCCAATGATTTGGCCCAGTACACAGAAAAGTCTCCGAGCAGGACTACGAAAGTGCGAAGAATATTAGGCCTCATCTTAAATACGGGAATTTTGAGATAGTCTTCTTATCTCGCTATCGATAAAAAGATTGCAACTTGATTTGAAATGGGGCTGTAAAGAAACTTTGGTACATACTGGGTATATGCAAAAACCAAGAGAAATATCAAGCGGCCTACAAAATGCCGGAACTATGTATGATTCTTCCTTTTTTCTGATAACATTGATACCCTTTCGCCTTATAGGATATATGGAAGATGAGAATATGAACGATAGGAGAACCGAAGCCTAGCATCAATACGTATCGAAAGTGGCAATCTCAACAGTTAAAATTCTACCGCCACTGCATTCCAGTGCCTGTCTGAAACTCGATACTAATTTCACTCTGATTAATACTGTTTTTAATGTCTCTCATTGAATGTCAATACAACGAGTATTACTTTTGCAATCCGTCTTTATTTATCTTGTCCAAACCAAGCCACTCGAGCATGCACACTTTCACAGGTTATGATCCCGATCGAACTGGAAACGCCCGGAAAGCTCCCAATTTTCGAAATGAGGTTATGGCTGAAGAGTCACGCTACATAATCCCGTTGTTCGACTGGATGAACAACAAAAATTTTCTGGTAGAAACGCACCTAAATGAGCTCGAGTTTCTGGATATCATCGATTCGTCGATTGCCGAGACCTTGGCGAAAGCAAACAATTTGGAATTGCCAAATACCTAAATAAACGTGAATGTGAAAAGATGCGTAAGCCCATAACTATTCTACGAATATTTGATGATCAACACGAATATGTCAATGAATGAGAAACTGCTTTGGGCATTTGGCTGAAAAACGGTGTCGTCTATAACCTACTATAAACGATGCTCTAGAAATACAACGTCGATGTCACGGCAGTCAAGCCGTTGACTGAGGTGAACCAGGCGCGGAATTTTATCTAGTATCGAATGCCCGTCGATCAGTCGAAAAGTAAAGATATGCGACAGGATGTAGAGTTGCAGCCGTCCACGGAATTCTCGGTGCCTATCCAGAAGCATAACTGGCCTCCATTCAACCCCACCGGCAAGACAAACTACTGCAAGAGGATTCTCGACAAATACCACTACCAGTGTCACAACTGTGGTGGCGTTGGGCACTTTCGGAAGGACTGCAAAAGGAAGTCCACGTCTCAACGTAGTATGCCGATGAAGAGGAAGAGGTCGAAGCTTACAGCTACAATCTCCTCGTGGACGAAAAGAGCTACGGACTCGAATTTGGTATCTGGACTCATGGGCTTCGGAGCAATTGGTGAGCTTAGAAGGATGTGAAAATTCTCGACCAAATTACTTTCATTAAAAGCGCCAAGAAGAGCGCGACACTTACTGTGACGTCTGTGCCAGAGTTCCGAGCAATTCTTCATCAAATAAATGTTCGATTTGTGAGCCAGCATGAAGACAGCCTCATTCAGATTGTGCTTCCTGTTAGCTATAGCCAAAAATTTCCCACCCATCTGCGCAGTTCATTTTCCAAGTACGACCGTGACGGCACAGCCGTTTTTCTCCAAAACTGAAATTGACAGGAGGTTAAACCGAAGTCTGTGCACGTAGAATCCATTTTAATCGTTATCCAGGTTTGAGTTCCATCTACGATAGTCTGCATTCCAATCTTCATTCCAATCACCTCATCAACAAGAGGCCTGCGAGTTCCCTAGAACGAGCCGTTGGGGTATGAAGACGGGGCTGATCTAAGAATGTTGTGAGTTTACGGCAGCATTTTATACAATTAAATTTAGCTGGAGGACCAAAAACTGCTACTTCGGTGGCTTCTGCAACAACATCTACCATATTTGGTCGATGGAGGACATGAAGATCCTCATAAGCCGAGACGTCATGTTTTATGATTCACCACAGAACATAAGCGAGGATGACAGCCCAGCTAACTACGAGAAGGCGCCGGGTGGTTTTAGTTCTGGAGAAGCTGAGCTGAAGAAGGTAAATTAGGAATCAGAGAGAGGAGACATTGGAGACGTGGACCAGGACCAGGAGGTTTACATCGCCGGGGCCGGCGAAACCCTACATATGGAAGAACGGCATCCATAGCCACCTCTAAAGTGGAGTTCACGAAGCAAGATGGCACTGAGCACCTTTCAAGACTTTGGCGTCATGGAATTTGGTGCCAAAATGTACGTCGAGGACATACCGACATCATTCGGCGAGATCCAGGGACGTGAAAAAGCTGTTCACGAGTACAAGGTCATCTACGCAGAACTGGTGGCCCTCAACGAGAACCAGACTTGGACCCCATCTCCGCAACCAACAGAGAAAAAGTCGATGAACAACAAGTGGATCTTCAAGCAGAAACGCGAAGAGAAGGTAGACATCGTGCAGTACAAGATAAGTTTTTCATAAAAGGTTATTCTCAGCGCAAATTAATTGATTTTGACCAAATCTACACACCAGTCGCCAGGATAAAAACACTACGGCTGCTCTTGGCTATCACCAAATATAAAGATATGCATGTAAGGCAGAAGGACGTCAGAATTGCGATACTGTACGGTCAACTTCCGGAAGAAATAAACATTAAGCTTCCCGAAGGGTTAGATAGTGAAACAGGTCAGGTTTTTAAGCTCAAAAAAACGCTTAATAGGCTGAAATAGGCGCCTAGACCGTGGAACAAAGTTTCGATATGTTTGTGTGGTCGCACGGATTCATCCTATCCGAGTTCTACAAATGTCTGTATAAGTAGGTCCAAGGACAAGAGAAAGTCTTTGTACTAGTCTATGTAGCCGATATAATAATGACAAACAACTTAGAGGCAGCACTAACCCTAATGGATACTCTGCTTCAGCAAAAATAACCTCTGAAAGACCTGGGAGACCTAAGGATATTCCTGGGCATCAAATTTTGGAGTATAGAACAAGACATGATTTTGTGCCAACCAATATACATCAAAACCTTGCTTGAATGGAATGGAGCTGTATCGACAGCTTATCGGCTATCTGATGTATGCAATGCTGACAACGAGAACAGACATCAGCGCTTCGGTAAACTTTGTAACGCTGTCGCTATTTTAAGAGCCTAGTTGGCACAATTTCTAGGTAGCCGTGTCATCCAGCAGTTTTACCGCAAAACGCTTGGTGTCCCTTGCCGCTCGGCATTGCGCGCACCTCGAGCGAGATTAATTAATCCGGCAAATGCGGGAATAACTTGTCGTTTCACAAAATATACGGAATATCGCTTGCCACGGAATGCACGAAACTCATCTGGCTGCGCGGAATAATGGAGGAATTGGAGATCGGCGATTCAGCAACAATCACCGTCTTTAAAGACTACCAGGCTTGCATCCACCTTCTGCAGAGTTGTCAACACAACAGGCTCAGGCACATAGACGTGAAGTACAACTTCATCATAGCCAAATTTAGGTAGAGTACATCCATACAAATGAACAAGTTGCAAATATTCTCTACAAGAAGCTACATAGAAGGAGGTTGCAAGAGCTCAGATCCAGTCTGGGAGTCAAGCAGCTATGAATCATCCCATACTATAAACTTTTTGGATTGAGGAGGAGTATTGGAAGCGACAATCCCAGCTGTTCAAATTCTCCCGCTTCTCTGAAGCACTGGCGCCACTGTATTTTGGTGCCTGTCTAAAATTCGATCCTTCCTTCACTCTGATTAATACTGTCACTTTTTCTGATTTCTCTAATATACTGTCAATATATCGTGTTGCAGTTTTACAATCCGTCTTTTTATTTAACTAGCATAATCTAGCCACTCCAGCACGCACACATTCACAATAAGCTTATGTTGACCTATAAAATTTCTTCACAAGAAAGAAACTACGGTGTTGAGATGCAATGAGGTTAAAAGTTTGCAGGAAGAAAATTCCAATCGCATAACATCTAGAGAGGACATTTCTCTAAAGTAAATGTTATAATTCAGCTTGCTGTTGACGAACGTTGACGGCAAAGCATTAAATTTTTGGGCGAAAAATCGAACTTATGTTGTTATCATTGTAAATATATGCCTAAGGACATGTGTGACTGATCTCATGTTAAAAATATTAATATACTCGCGTATCAAAATTTTTAGTATGTGTCCTGACAAATACATACTACCTATGTTTAAGCAGAGATGAAAAACAAAATGGGAATGATCTTTGATAAAATCATGTAAGGAAGGGGAACTTCAAATATCGGTAATATTGACCGTGTATTTTTGAAAATTACGAAGCATGTGCGATAATGAACAGTGACGAAAAACTAAGTTTTCAATTTGGCATTATCATGATGACGCTATCAAGTGGATAACAACTAAACCACGAGAAATGTTCAACTTTTACACGAGAAATACCAAAACAATTCGTCGTTAGGTATTCATAGAACAAAACGCTTGGCAGCGTCCAAAAATTTCTCATATATACAACGGCTGTAGCAAATTCAATTGTTTTGTCAATTCGTTTGATGATAGCAGAGGCTCAAGAAGCTACCAATAAAATTTCCAAAGATATTAAATATAAGCACACTCGCAAAATAGCTCGTGCTGACACGACTGCTGATCCACTGCATAGAATACCGCTATGCTCTGATCCAGCAATAAGTTGGAAGAGAGTATCATATAAATAGGTTCAAAAAACCCTTCCAAATAACGCATTGCATCTCTTAATATTAGATTCAGAAACTGATGACGATGAAAGTTATTTTTTTCTAGAAGAAAAAGTTGAGTGAATGAAACATGCTCGTAAACTTAAAAGTAATCATGTATTTATATTGAACATTGATTTGCTCTGACGGAAAATTCATGTGCATAAATATTCAATTAATAAGCAAGACTAATAACTAAGAAAATACATGTGTTACTTCTACATATTACACTCTCTTGCTCTCGGTGCTACATTTGGTTGGATACTGTCGGTAACACCCTTTGAAATTTCTCATTTCAAAAGGAAATTTCAAAAGAAATTCGAAGAATATATGTGTATACAAAATGTATACCATAATTAAATAAGCTACACAGAAAAATCAGTCTATGAGATGATAGACTGACATATGAATACGTAGATAATAGTTATACATTAATAAACGTTTATATATATTTTGGTGTCAGCCAACTTCTTAATAAATAACATAAGCCAGGGCTTAACCTTGCTAATCCGCAGCAAATTAGCGCATATTATTGGAGTAAGCTTTAAATGGTGAAGATTGGCTATACAACCGCGAAATTGTCAACTTAATACATATATCAAATATGGTATATTTCCGTATCTCAGTCTCGAACTGTCTTTAGATATAGAAGAAATCATTAATTCTATTTAAAATGATATGAAAAAAAAAACTGTTATAAGATTAAATTCACCTACGCAATAGAAACATAATAATATAGAAAATTTTCCATTTTATATATCAATTATATTAATTGAATATTGATGGCATAAATAAGTAAATATATCAGATTAAAATAAAATATGAAAAATGCACGAGAGAAAAGAAACATTTAGAAATTAGTCTAAAAAAAATTGAAAATAAAGAAGAGCAGACAGCAAAATGCACAAATAAAATTCAAATAATAATAAAAAGTATAGAAACCAAACAAGATATAAAAATTTTTATTGTTTGAGCCGATAAATAAGAGAATAATTTACGTAAGAAACGAAACAAAACAATTTAATAAATCATTTATCAATGTATACACGTCGACCGAAAACGGTAAGGCTGAAGATAAAAATGGGTTTTACGAGAAACTAGAAACGGAAATGGGCAAGAAACAGAAAAGTGATGCAAATAATATTATCAAGAGATGTGAAGGCACAAATAAGAGAAGAAGATATTACGAAATCAATCGCAAGAAAACATACTATAGACAAGAAACTAACACCGGACAAAGGTTATGCAGTTAAGCAGCAAGGCACAATATGATAATAAGTAGCATAAAACATGAGCACCCGAAACATGAGCATAAGGTAATCTGCAAATCATTTGCGCAAAAAACGATGTCATAAATAGAACACCTTCAAATAAAAAAAAGGAAGCCGTCAACAAACAATATTGTAAGAACATATCGAAGGGCATGAGAGGACTTGGATAATTTCCTTATGACAGCAATAATAAAAAAACAAAAAAATCAATCTAGGACATAGACAAACGACATCAAAGGGACAGAGCCACTTAGCAACGCAGAAATGAGACTAAATTTTGAAAACCAACTGGAGAAAAGAAATGAAAAAAGGCAAAGAGGTTGAAGAAATCGATACAAGAAGGGTAAGTACGTTAATAAAAACGTGAATAAATAGTGCGGCCGGAGATCACTTAAGAGCAAAAAATGGAAATTGTTAAAAAATAATGGTTCAATAAAGAATGCCACGAAATAATTTTTTTTTTTTTTGGTGACATTTTATTTACAATCTGTTACAATATAACAATAAGTAAATGTTCGAATATATATAAAACAGAGTATTGCGAAGGCGGTGTCCAGTGACATTACCTTCTTGTATAAGTATATACCTACATGGGTATATGGTATGTATGTACATTCATCATGTAAATCTGTATGGTAGGTCCAATGCGGTGTGACGTGTTAATCTTCTTGTTTCCAGGCTGTTGTCCAGTGAGTTCATTGCGGTGTGGTTGGGATGTTTCTCTAGGCGTTGCATGTACTTTTTACTGAAATTTTTTATTTCTTGTTTCACATTTTCCATTTTCAGATCATTATATATGGTGTTATTCCTAACGTACCATGGTGCGCTTAGTATAGTTCTTAGTGTCTTTGCTTCGAATCTTTGTATAATCTCTATATTAGAGTTACTTGCGGTACCCCAAAGTTGGATACCGTATGTCCATACAGGTTTTAACATGGTCTTGTATAATAAGAGTTTATTTTCAGTGGATAATTTAGATTTTTTACCTAACATCCAGTACATTTGTTTAGCTTTTATATTAAGTTGCTTTCTTTTAGTTTTTATATGTTTGGTCCATGTTAGTCTTCTATCCATATGTAGTCCCAGGTATCTAACTTCGTTTACTTGTGGTAATGGTTGATTGTATAATTGTACTGTCGGGCATGTATTTCTTCTATTTGTGAAGGTAATGTGCGCTGATTTTGTTGCGTTTGCTTTTATTTTCCATGTATTCAGCCATTTTTCTATTACGTGGAGATACTCTTGTAGTACTTGGGAGGCCATTTGTGGGTCTTCATGGGATACTAATAGTGCTGTATCGTCGGCGAATGTAGCGGTTGTGGCAAGAGCTGGTATGGGTAAATCTGCGGTATATAGGAGATACAATACCGGGCCAAGGACGCTTCCTTGCGGTACCCCGGACTGGATGGGAGTTAGGTCGGAGTGTTCGTTTTGGATCTTCACTATAAAATATCTTTCGCTAAGATACGATTTTAATAACTGGTAGTACGTACTTGGCAGTTGTTTTTTAATTTTGTAGAGAAGTCCTTCATGCCAAACCTTATCAAAAGCTTGGGCTACATCTAAGAAGGCGGCTGAACAGTACCTTTTCTCTTCTTGGTCGCTTCTTATTTTGTTAACAATTTGATGAATTTGTTCGATAGTAGAGTGTCGTTCTCTGAATCCATATTGATGATCGGGTATGAGATTTTCTTTTAATATTATTGGTCTTAATCTTTGTAGCAGGATTTTTTCAAACGCTTTTGACAGAATAGGTAGGAGACTGATTGGTCGATATGAAGTCAGTTCCTCAGCAGGCTTTCCTGGTTTCTGTATTGGGATTATTTGGGCTATTTTCCATTGTGTGGGGTAATAATTTAATCTTATTATAGCGTTGAAGATAAAGCTAATAAGCTTTACAGCTTTTTCTGGTAGTTCTTTTAATATTCTTCCAGTGATGAGATCGTAACCGGGAGCTTTCTTTGGGTGCATTGATTTGATTAGATGTCCTATTTCATATTTATTTGTCTTTTCTATTGGTAATGACATTTGATTCGCTACTTCTAAAAATTGTTTAATTTTCTCTTCTTCTGGTGTGTTATTATTTATTGATAAAGGACTGAATACTTGGGATAAGTGTTCAGCTATACTTTCGCATTTTTCTTGGTCGCTTCTTGCCCAACTGTTGTCTAGTTTCCTAATTGGTGGTATTCTTTGTGTTGGCCTTTTAAGGTATTTAGTTGCCTTCCACAGGGAATAATCTGTAGCTTGCGTATGAGTTAGGTTGCTTAGGTAATCTTGGGTGGTATTGTTTCTCCATTCATAAAGCATCTTTTTAATTCCTCTTTCCATTCGGTTGAGGGTGTTTTTGTCGTGTGGGTTACGATTTTGTTGCCATAGTCTACGTATGCGGCGCTTTTCCCTAATTGCCTGTTTGATGATGTTTGGGATCGATATTTCATTTTCTTTCTCGGGCACAACAGGAGTTGCTTCCCAAGCTGCTTGTTGAATGGATTGAGTGAGGTGCTGAATTTCGTCGTCTATGTCTTTGTTTTGTTTCAGGCGTATATTTAGGTTTATTTTCTCTTCTAATTGATCTCTGAAGTAGTCCCAGTCAGTGTGCTTATTGTGCAAGGTTGGTGGTTTCGTTTTTCCAATTATGTTTGATCCCATCGTTAATATTATTGGTGTATGATCTGATGATAAGTCTAGGTTTTCTGTTAAATGTAGTTTATTTTGCGGTATATTTTTCGTTATATAGAAGTCTATGAGGTCTGGTATTTTATTGGTGTCTGTAGGCCAGTAAGTTGGTTTGCCGGTAGAGTGATGTGCCAGGTTGTTACTTTGTATTGCTTTTAATAATTCTCTTCCGCGTGTGGTAATTAACCGGGAGCCCCATATCGTATGTTTCGCATTATAATCTCCGCCTAGAATGTACTTATTACTGAGAGTATTTAGGAACTGTTCAAAGTCTTCCTTTTTGATATTATGTTTTGGGGGGCAATATATTGTCGACAGAGTAATAGGTCCCGTCGATTCTTCTATTAATATAGTAGTTGCTTGGAGATGATCCATCATGTATTCTGGTAGTATGTGGTGTTTTAAAGAATTTTTTATGATTATTGCCGTACCTCCATGGGCTGTGCCATCAGGGTGTTGTGTATCATATAAAGTATATCGTGGTATTTTTAAGTAGGTTTGATTTGTGAAATGGGTTTCAGAGATGAGCATAATGTCGATATTGTGTTTTATTAAGAATAATTTTAACTCTTGGCTTCGTTGAGCCAAGCCATTGGCATTCCATAATGCTATGGTTAGATTTTGTTGCATTATGAAAGTTTTGAAACTAGCGCTGTGAGCAGGTTTAAGATGGTATCCATCCTTCCCATTAGTTGAATCATCATCTGTTCTAGTTTATTTTGTGATGATTTGTTGCTTGGTTTTATCTGTGGTTGCGGTAAATTATTTGGGTCGATTGTATTGGCTTTTTGTGCGTATGTAGTGTTTGGATTTACTTGCTGTATATTATTAATTTTAGTATCTTCTGCCGTTGTTCTTTGTCTCAGTGGTGGATATTTTCTCTTATATATTTCTTTGTAAATCGTGCATCCTTTATAATTTGTCGGATGATTTCCATTACATAACACACACTTAGCCGGGGTGTTTTCGTTTTTAGTGCAATTTTTAGTTGCGTGGTTTTCACTACATTTTACACAGCGTTCTTTCCTTGCGCAATAGGTTTTGGTGTGGCCATATCTTTGGCACCTGGCACATTGAGGGATTTCTTTTCTTGGTCTGGGTGGTTCAATAGTTACTTTTGTATATTGTAGATATTGCATATCATATATTGTTTTATTGTTGATATTTTGTTCAATTTCTATTATGAAGAAAGGTAGAGGATATTTCTCTGTTCTGTGTTTTAAATTAAATATATTAATTACTTTGGGTCCTTTACCTTCTACTTCCAATTTTAGATCATTTATGTTTGTTGAATGATGTAGATTTTTAACGTATACTCGATATGATCAGTTTTGTTTTATTTGATAGGTATGATAAAGTATATTATCTTTTTTAAAACGACTTATTATTTTCCTGTAACTTTCAATGTTAGTTGGTTGGATTTTGACTTGTTTATTGGCTATTGTTTTTAAGAAGTAGTTTGTTTTTGCTTCTTCATCTAGTAATATTATTAGTGGGTTAATGTCTTGTACATCTGCGACAAATATTGGTGGTGGTTTTGGAGTTTTCGGTGTGGGTGTTTCTTGATGTTCACTTTCAGATATATCGGATATATCACTTAAGGATTGGAATTTATTTTGTGTTGGTACTGGGAAGGTACCGGCGTTTGGTTGTGAAATGATTTTAGGTTTTACCATTCGTATATTGTTTGTTTCAGTATCAGTTATTCTTTTTATTCTAGTTCTGTTAGTAACTTGCCATTGGCCCTTTTGTATTTCTTGAGTTGCACTCATATTATTTGTTGTTAAAAACACGTTGGCCAGTGGCCTCCGTGTTATGTAATTGTATTTGTGGCCAGATGTTTATTTTAGTTGTATTTAGTTTTAATAGTATGATGATATAATATATAATTATAACTAGTTAGTTATAATTTGAAGTGATCTAATCGTTCAGGAGCTCTGTAACTGTACGTCCGTTCACTACGAGTGCCAGAACGTGACCCGAAATGATAAAATGAAAAATACAGGTATGATTTCAATGAATTAAAGTTTACCTAAATAACCGACAGTAAAAAATATGAAAATATTTGAAAAACAGGTAAAATCACAATAAGAAATATCAAGAAAATAGACAGAAGGTAAAAGAAAGAAATAGAGGTTGTAAGTACAAATAGAAACAATAATCAATGTAAACAAGCGGTAATAAACAAAAAAGAAAAAATGAGGTAAAAACATTTAGCATAAGAGACATAAAAAGGTAGAAGGACGGAAAATGATTTGCAATTGAAACAAATATGGATTGAATATTTTAAAGAATTATTAACAGAAGAAAAACAACCCCCATTGGAAGAAATATACAGAGTAAAAGAGTAGCAGAATAGATACGAAAATAGTCTAATGCATATGTTAATAACAGTACCATATTAATGCAATGAGATCTATTCGACGCCCGAATATATAACAACTTAGCACATAGAATTATTAAAGACACATGGGAATAAGGATAGCAAAACAAATCAAAGACAAAAAGACAAATTTATTAATATTGATAAACTGAAATGACAAAATTCTGGACTTCATAGTGTAGTACATTAAAAAGATAAATTTAGATATATAATCTATTTGAACACTAAAGAAAGATACCTCCGAAAACCTCCTATTCAGGACTTCTTCTACACCCTTTTAAATCTAAAAGTATTTTCTATCAAGAATGGTAATAAAAGTTTAAGCATTCCAATTATCGCTTGCGGAATAGACGTGTGGAAATGGACAGGCGTCAGATCGATGCTTCAATAAATTTTTAACGATGCCGACATATCTATAACAGTATTCAGGAAATCTAATGGCACACTATCTATTATAGAACTTCATACAGACGATACTGACAATGCCAATATCTATTCATTTTTTAGGTATATGAGAAGCTTTATTGAACAACATGGAAATAATGAACAAATTTACAATCATTTATATATTGTAGAAGCAAGTAATCAACTGGTGAATAAAATTGATGCAACACCCATTGAAGGTAATACCACGGTGCATTCTAAGCATGTGTACCTTATCATAAGAATCCCCATAGTCGAATACCCGGTAAATTATGGAAAAAATCAAATTACAAATTAGGGAATAGAATCTAATCCAAAATCCTTCATTGTAATAAAACTATAAGTTAACCTTAAACAACTATTCTGAGTGGTGTTTTCTTAACTAAATCACGAAACAGAAATGATAGACTTTATTAAACTTAACACAGTACCCAAGTAAAAATATAACCTATATTTTGATAATAATTTTTATGAAAACTTTAGAGCTTAACTCTACGAAACTTCTTCAAAGATGCTACAATCAATATAATTTAAAGTACACAATACCTAACTTACGTCATTGACGAGGATGAAGTAATCCAGATAATTCAAAATTAGCACGAGAATAAACAAATATCGAGGCATCGACCATACGGATACTAGAATTAAACAGTATTGCTATTCGCCTAAATTACGAAAATATGTTCAGAAATACATTAATGGCTGCGAGACTGGCCATATAACCAAATATGATGGTAGAACTTTCAAT